>VRLP01001949.1:0-105700 GCA_009660295.1 Lophius piscatorius | reverse complement strand
TGTGTGTGTGTGTGTGTGTGTGTGTGTGTGTGTGTGTGTGTGTGTGTGTGTGTGTGTGTGTGTGTGTGTGTGTGTGTGTGTGTGTGTGTGTGTGTGTGTGTGACATCATATGCCATCACTCTCCCTCTTGTATTAGTTCTGGGATCCTCTCTATGTGTCAGCCATGGCGCTGTCAGCAGCCCGTCCAGCGGGCCAGAAGTGAAGAGACGAATTAGAGAAGGCAGGAGAAAAATCTGGAACACGACGCTGTCGGCTGTCAAAGATCTCCTCTTCTCCGCTGACAGTTGGATTTACACATCTCATTTTCCTGAGTGACAAAGTACATAAACACACACTGCAAGTGGAGGAGCTTGGCAAGCTCCAGCACACACACACACACACACACTCACACACACACCCACACACACACACATACACTCTCACACACACACACACACACACATACGCACACACATCCTTCTACATATGCAGCCCTCGCCTTGGCTTTTTGGATGTATTTAAGGAAGGGGAGGGGCTTTGACATCCAGTCTTTGATCTCTGAGCGCTCTCTCACTCTGTGCTGGTGATGAACGATGAGTCAAGTCAGATGGAGGATTTTCATTTCTTCTCATTTGGAACGTTACAGACAGTTGTAATGCGTGTGTGTGTGTGTGTGTGTGTGTGTGTGTGTGTGTGTGTTAGCCGCAGGCTGCGTTTGTCCTACATAAGACTTTTCCAAGACTCCGTCTGAATTGCGCGCGCTCACAGGAAGTGCCTCGCGCTGATCGACGGCCAGCCACTGTCCTTCATCGCCGTCTCGTCTCCTCCTCCCTGTCTGCGGCGCTGAAAGGTTGAAGGATGAGGTGACACACACCTGTCAGCGCTCAACCTGACACGCCCCGACAGACATCGCACACTAGAGCGCGGCGAGCACAAACGGCGGCACGGACGCAGACGTGACCTTATCTCGGCGTTCACACATTATAAGCGGAATTTTTTTTACGAAATCATCCCGACCGCTACATGCCGAGGTGCAAAAGTCTGTGTGTGTGTGTGTGTGTGTGTGTGTGTGTGTTGACACAGGAAGCAGCTGCAGACGGAAGCCTACCTGCAGGAGAGCACAGCTACGTCTTTATTTGCCCGCCGGATTATTCAGGTTGCGTTCAGGCGCGAGCTATAAATCCGTCAGGAGTGTCTAGCAAACACCCTGACAGCCGCGGAATCACCTGCGAGTCTATTTACACATGCCGGCAGTTTGACTGGCGGCAGAGAACTGTACACAAAGTCTGTAATAAAGCTGTCAGAGTTCTAAACAGGGCGGCAGAGTCCTGAATGAGACTTGGAGTGATGGAGTGTGTGGTGCGTCAGAGGAGCTGGAGCGCCGTGATGGTTGACTCCGTCGACAGGTAACTATTTACCGAGGCCGGTGAGTCGCCGACGCAGTTTCCTCCCTTCAAATCAAAGATGGCGTTCTTTTATTTTGTAGGAATCAATGTCTTCTTCTTCTTCTTCTTCTTTTTATTTTGGCGGTTCCCTTCAGGGGTCTCCTCACTGGATCCTCTGTGTCCATCTTCCTCCTGCCTCCACCTTCACTCACACACATGTTTTCTGTCTCGCCGCCGCTGACCTTCACTCCTCGTCTCTCAAGCAGATACCTCCACCTCTCCGGGTTCTCCACCCCCTGCTCCCTCTACAGATCACAATGTCCTCCACCAACATCAGAGTCCATGGAGACTCCTGTCTGACCTCATCTGTCAGTCTGTCCATCACCATAACAAACAAGAAGGGGCTCAGAGACCATCCTTGATGCAGTCCCACCTCCACCTTTCACCAACTCCATCACTCCTCCTGCACACCTCACCACAGAGCATACTTCTCTGTCAATAGAAATCACCAGGCTGTATTTCCTCTTTTATTTTGAAGGTTCGTTTCTCTGTTTATTCCCATATTTCCTATTTCCTTATTTCCTTTCTCCTTCCCAGGTTTCCTTGTCAAACTCTCAGTTTTCCACCTTTCTCTCTCTCTCTCTCATTCTACTACCTCTCTCTCTCTCTCTCTCTCATGTCTGTCTGTATGACTCCTGACTCCTAGTGTGTCTCCTCCCCGAATGCGGAACGTTCTCACCTGACCTCACCTTCCTCAGTGACGGTGAAGATGAAGATGTGTGACTCACGTACGTATTGTTCCCTTTGATGGTCGACACACTGAAGAACAGATTCATGTCGTGTTAGGAAGCCCATTCAGTTCTGGCCCGATGGACCAGTTTGACCACAAAGGCGGGGCTTATCCTCCCTCGTCCTTCACAGCACACCTGTCTCCAACCGTATAATTAATGTGGCGTTGCTGGTTCTGGAGGGAGGAGAGGTGGCGCTCTGTCAGCCCACGATGACAGTGGAAGAACCGATCACGTTAAACCGTCGGGCTAAAATACCCCTTTTCCACCTAAAAACAACCTGGTGCTAGTTCGGTGCTGGTGCTTAGTTGGTTCGACTCCTGCACCTCCTAAGAACCCGTTTGCTACTCCATTGGCGAGGAGCCAGTTATAGAGCTAGTTATGAATATTAGATTTCATTTATTCATAGAGATACGAATCTTTACCTTCATCCAATTCTCCAAAAGTCGTGTTGCTCTGGTTGGATGTGAAGCCCACCATAGTTGGACCTTGTTCCTGGTCCAATACCAGCTCAGTACCAGCTGGAACATCTGAGGGGAAAAAAAAGTGAGATAGATTTTCCTCGACTTCAGAACAGGTGAGACGCCTCCGAGCCAAAAACAGAAGTCCAGTCGATCTGGATTTGACCCACATGGATTACCAGGACCAGGATGAATGAGAACCTAAAGAGACGTTAATCTTCCATAATCTTCTTTTTTTTTAAAAAGAAGAATTTTTGGACTTTCTTGAAAGTCTTTTTTTTTTTTGTTGCAGTGAACCTGCCGGTCTCACCTGGCGTGTCTGCGATCCATCACGCTGAACATCTCCCCAGCCGCAAATATTTCCTGAGATCTGTTCCAGAGTACGTCGGTAGGAAATGGACCGGTTTTAAACAATGTGAAGAATTTTGAAAATAAAACCTTTTTTTTTTTTTTCCCAGCATGCCTCCCTGTACGATGTTTTCTCATCCTTACGGTTCCTGATGCTCCTCTGCGCCTCACCTGAACACAAACTCAAGTTTGGGGCCGATCTTTTCATTAGAGTGAGGCAGCGGCTAGTCAGATGCAATAAATGTTCTGACTCGTCTTCATCAGCGGACCCAGCAGTCACGTCAACTCTTCACTTTACTTCAAGAACCTACATTTTATTCACCTAGAGGAGACTTCTGTAACAGAATGGAGAAGTCCGTTTTTAGACCTCCTTCTGATGGGATGGTCACGGCCGCCGCCGCAGATCCTTTATGTTAACAGGATTCCTCAAAAAACTCCTTTCAAGGATCTTTTTCTCATTTATTAACAACATAGACCGTACTGCGAGGAAGAACTGGACTGATTTCGGGAAAGATCAGTTGTATATTGCCAACACTGGGGGTGGGGGGGTGGGGGGGGCTTATCTCCAAAGTCACTGTCTTTGAGGCGATAATTTCTCAACCACTTGTCTGATTTCATGGTTCTCTGCCGGGAAACATTGGACTCTCTCCTACAGGTTGGGGTTGAGTTGCTGCCTCGGGATCCTCCTGGATGAGCTGGGGAGTGTTGCTGGGAAGAAAAATGTCAGGAATGCCCCTTCTTAACCTGCTGCACTGGGACCCGACCCGGGATAAGAGGAGGAAAATGGATTTTTCTTCATTCATGACTGTTTGAGATTATTAATGAGACATTTATTTTGAGAAGTTCAATAGGGGGGATTGATTGTACAACGCAGGGGACTGGGGGCTTTTTGGGGGATATACCCTTGCAGTCGGGGACAACATTGTTAGTCAAACCATGAGTTTTTAAACCGACTTCAAATATGGCCATGCACACAGGGCGAGAGTGTTAGAAAGTAGTCATAGCAGAAACCCTCTCTCTCTCTCTCTCTCTCTCTCTGCCGGTGCCAAGCGAGGCAGCAATTAAAATAAATGTTAAACAGATTCAATAAAAGAAAGGTCACTTTTGACTGCACACATTTTAAGAGTTCATCAGCTTAAGGAAACACAGCGGTGCCTTCACAGGTAAGAGGCTTCTGCCCGGAATGAATACCACACGTTTTTCCTGCGTGGTGAAGCATCCTCTGCATTTACCAGCTTTGTACTTTGGTTCCACGTAAACACAATGGAAGGAAAAATGTTTATTTCAGTGCAACGAGACAAGATTAGAAAATAACCCAGGAGCTTTTCAGGAATATTATGGTACAGTGTTTTCGGGGCCTGCTGTGTTTCCCTGAGCTTCTCCTCCGGCACACACCGACGATCCACGGCGAGCATGTGTGCGAGTGTGATGTGACAGAATGCCTTAATTATGGATTAATTGTGTCATTAGCAGGTTTCTGCTGTTCCCACCACATTGGGCCTGTCAAGGTTAATTACTGGAACATGTTTATTTGCTGTCAGCCACGGCAGCAAGCTGTCACTGGTATGGAAACACAAACACACACACCGACGCTGCTCACTCAAACAAGTCAGGGAGGGCAACTCCCCCCCCCCCCCCCCCCCCCCCCCCCCCCCCCCCCCCCCCCGCAATCCCCCTCAACCCCTGCTTTCTGTCTCTCAGCACACACCCAAACAGCCAGTCCTCAGTCCGCCAGCTGAAATACACAAACACAAGTTTACGCCACCTGTGTGTGTGTGTGTGTGTGTGTGTGTGTGTGTGTGTGTGTGTAAGCAGTATAACTCTAAAATCTTTGAATGTAATGTTGTGTAGAGGTGGACCCTGTGGAGGAGAAGAGGTGATTTGATTTTGAGGATTACCTAGAAGACGGTATGGGCCCAGTATTAAGTTCTCATGAATCCTACTATGGCCACGCCGCGACCTTTCTTGTCAAGTCAAGCAGAGGCATAGTAGGACGGATGATGGCGTCACAATAGTAGAGTTTGTAAACCTGCTTTGCAGAGGTACGAGTGTCCTAGAATGTCCTCTAGTTTTGTTTTGTTCTGTATGTGTGTGTGTGTGTGTGTGTGTGTGTGTGTGTGTTTCTGTGAATACAGTAACTAAATTCCCTGAATGATGCATCTTTTCATTCCAACAATGAAAACAGGACAACAAACACAAAATACATTGAATGATTAATATTGAATGACAGGACAGGAAAGGAAGGGAAAAGAAAAAATAAGAAAAGAATAAAAGAAAACAAAAGGAAAGGAAAGATAAACAAAATGGAGAGGAACGAGAAAAAAAAGGCAAAGGAGAAAGGAAAGGAAAGGACAGAAGGAATAAGAAAAACAAAAGGACAGGAAAGGAAAGGGACAATAAAGGAAAGGACAGAAAGAGGAAAAGAAAAGAAAAATGAAAAATAGGAAAAATCTATGAAAACAAACCGAAAGGAAAGATAAAGAAAAGTGAGGAAATGAAAAAAGGAGAAGGAGAGAGGAAAGAAAAGAAGGGGAAATAAATAAAGATAGGAAAGGAAAATGACAATAAAGGAAAGGTCAGTTAGTGTCAAACATCATCATCATCTCACAGGGAAGAATTACATAAATGTGTGCCAAACAGAATTAGCATTTACCGCGTTAGCATCTCCGTCTATGACAGGAAGATATGTGAGAGAATATTTGGGAGAGAGTGAGAGCTCGTAATCTTTTAGCATCTCAGGAGGTAGAAGTAGAAAGATGAGAGAAAGCAGGCAGAGAGAGAAAGTGATCACGACCGCTGTGATTGATTTCAGCCCTAATCTGCTCACTAACTCATCTCCTGACATCTCTCTCTCTCTCTCTCTCTCTCTCGCCCCCCGTCTCTAACAGACTCTCCGTCCATTAGAGTCTGGCTGAGCAGCTTTGAGGAGACAAACCATTTATCAGACTGTCAGCTCCTGCTGCCGGTTATTCCAGCCGGACAGTCCAGACAGCGAAGGACGTCTGAGAGCCAATAACCGAGAGATGGGAGCTGGCACTGCCGCCGGACATGACAACAAACAAATAAACAGACAGTTTATGGTGGTATGAATGGGGGAAGATTTGTCCATGAATGAGAAAAAGGGTTGTAAAAAAAAACTGGACAGGGAGGCACAGAAAATTAAAAAAAGGTTTTATGTGTGTGAAAGGGCGCCGTCGCCTCACAAACACACCTTAAGGTAACATGTTGTCAGACTGGCTGCTAAAAAAAAAACCAAAAAAACACCTGCTCCTCAACACCGTGGAGGAAACACAGACTGAGAGCGCCATCTAGTGGAAAAATACACAATCGCACAACAACCATCCATTTTTTTCTTCATCTCTGTCTTTAACCACACAGGCGAACAAAATGTTGTTTTTCACAGACAAGAGCACCGCAACATAGGAAACTTCATTAAGGGTGTGTGGCCGAAAAGCCCCTCGTCCCCTGCGTTGAACTTCATGGAGTAAATTTGGGATTAAATCGTATCAATTTATAAATTATGACATTTAAAACATAGACCGCCTCATGTGGATTCAACAACAGTAGTTGGCAGAACGCTACCAGGAAACTGAATGACGACGATTCATATGAAAGACGGGAAGTTCTTGAAAGTTTGAGGCTCTTTGCATAAAAAACTCACTTTTATTTAAAAAAAAGAAGAAAAAAAAAAGAAGAAGAAAAAAAGAAAAATGGACGGATTTGCATGAATTTTCTTTAACGAGAATCAGGTTTTCGCACATCCATGAGATGATTAGACTTTGGTGATGTTAAATAATATGCAGCATTTAAAAATAATTAAATGAAATAACTGAACTCAGACAGATCAAAACCTCCACCGAGGCACACAAGTAGAAAGATAAGACAACATTGTGACCAGATTCAATCAAATCACTTCATTTACGACAATTTCAATTTCAAACAGATGCTCCTTCCCTCCCTTCTTTCTAAACTTTGCTCAAAAACAAACCGAGCGACAAACATACAGCGATGACAACCGTTAGCCGTTTGGGGCAGTGAGGTCACAATGTGGCGTGGCGCTCTCTTGAAACGGTCCTTGTTCCTTTGATTTATATTTGTAACGCCGCTTGCTCCGTTTGTGACTCCTATAAAACACGAGAGGAACAGGAAATGATGTAAGACGTGTCATAAAGAGTAAACCGTTAGACTTTATGATCCGTGTGGAATCATCTAGTCTTTAAACTGCTGATTGTAATCTTAAGAAAACATAACCTATAGAATAAAACCCTAAAACTAAACATCGCGGACACTCAAACAAAATGCCTCGCTCAAAGTGTCGGAGTGTGGAGCAGAGGAGAAAACAACACGCTGAACGCATGAGGAGGACGAGGGAGGAAGAAACAGCAGAGGCGTCCGCGGCTCGACGAGCTCGCGTCAGGGACGCCATGCAGAGGCGCAGAGCGGAGGAGACGCCGGAGGCCGCGGACACCCGCCGCGCCGCCGTGAGGGCGGCGATGAAAAAGCACAGGGCGAGGGAGACACCCGAAGCCGCCGACTTTCGCCGAGCTGCCGAGAGGGCAAGGATGAAAAGACGAAGAGCAGAGGAGACGCCAGAGGCCACCAAGACGCGCCGCGTCAAAGACAGGGAGGCCAAAAGACGACGAAGGGCAGGAGAGACGCCAGAGGCTTCCACGACTCGCCGCGCTGCTGTGAAGGCGGCGATGAAGAGACACAGAGCGGAGGAGACGAAGGAGGCCAAGGCTAATCGTCCATTTCGGCGATTATCACCAATTTTACAGAAAAGTAGGCCGCAAGGTCAGAGACATAGAACTCTGAATAAAGACGTTACAGTTGATCAAAGTTCTGCTATTTCCATGTCCAAAATGGCGTAACGGCGAATTCGTGGCCGTTCTTCCCGCTAACGTATCTACGGTTTTGGAAATGAACGCTGAGAGATTCTGAGAAGGATCCAATTCTGTCTGTGAAGAAGTGAGCGCTAAGCTAAGCTAAGCTCACTTCTCGGCCGCGGCGAAGAACGAAGTGTTCAGATTCTTTACGCCATTAAAAAAATGACTGGACGCTGTAGCCTAGCAGAGAACTGCAGGTGCAGATCATCTTCACCGCTCATCTTCATCATAAATGCCTTATTAAAGCATTGAATGTTTAATTTTTATTTTTTTTCCACATGCTTACAGATGCTTTTGAGGGGACCCGGAAGATAGAGGAAGAGGAGGAGGAAGCAGCGACTGGCTGTCAGATAGAGGAGGAAGAGGAGGCTGAATTATTACCTATTTGTCAGTTAGAGGAAGAGGCTGAAGCAGCAAGTCGCTAATGACCTCGGTTCTTTATTTCTTTTTGTTTTCCTTGTTTTGGATTAAAGATTCCTGTTTTTTCTTAGGCATTTGTTTACTGATCTGTTTGTGACGGTTACAATGGAGCGTTAAAAAAAACAACTAATAAAAGCTCTGAACAGGCGCAAACCTCCGGCAAGGTCCAAAACTTACCTCTGAATCTAACCTTTAACAGACTTTGATGTTCCTCTAACATACAAGCTGAGGGCATTTTCAAGAGTTTTTTTGATGTTCCTTTGGGGGCGGAGCTGGGGGCTCACTGGGCTGAACAGAGCCGCTGAAGTGGATGGCGCAGGAGACGAGCGGCTAAAGAGTATAGGAGAGATACTCAGAGTTTGTCGGAGTCGTCGGTGGATTTAGAAGCTGGCAGTAACGCAGACATTAATGGAGGAATCTGCGTGAAACACATCGGGTTCTGTTGTGCCGTGGCGGAGGTTTGCTTCTCTCGTACGGAATTCTGGGTCTACTCCGGGGAGAAACCGGAGTATACCCTGGGTCTAGTCCATCTGGCCAGGTAATAACCTCAGGATCCACAAGTATGAGCTGGAGAGAGTTACAGGGGAGGGGGCCCGATGAGCTTTGGTCCAGCTCCAGACGGCTCAGGTGTTGAACAGGAGACCTGGTGTCAGACTCCCTCAGACGTCACAGGAGACTCACATCCACCAGCCTCTCAGGTTTCAGTCACACTAGCGTTCAAACGCTTCATTACTCATCAGCAGTTCGCTCAGGTAGAGAAAAAAAGAAAAGAAAAGATATAAGTAGCTCAGAAAAACACGCAAGGCCTCTTTTTTCAGAAAGCTTGTGTGTGTGTATTTATTATAAATAAAGTTTTACTTTCCTACTCTCAAGACGTCAATAAATGAACCTCTCCAGCAGATGGGGGCCATGCTGATAAAAGTTGTGGCACAAAACACGGAACGGTTTTTGGAAAAAAGCCCCAGAAACCCTGAGCTGAGAAAAATCCCACGTATAGAATGATCCCAAGCTTCAACTTGTAACCATGGAAACCAAGGAAAACACAAACAATTAAATAACAAATGGCACCGCTTCAGGACTTTTGTTGTTTTTGCGTAGCAAACAGTATTAAACAGTTACTGAGTTCTGTTCCAAATGACAAACGAACCCGGTCTCATCTGGACAGAAGAGGATTAGGGCCAGATATGGCCGAGAGAATTTGTTTTTTGGAACTCAGAACCTTGAAACCCCAGAATCCAGACGGAAAATCCAGAATTCAGACTCTGAAACTCCGGAATACAGACTTGGATCTCAGAATGGGGCTGATTTAAAGTCAGGATTTTGAGAATAAAGTCAGTAGTCCTATGAGGCCCTGAATCTCTTCGGCACATACACCCCCCCCAGCCGCCCCCCCCCATCCCTCTCTTCGTCCATGATGGGGGATGACAATGTTTCCTCAGACGACGCCCCCCTCCGTGAGAAACAGAAAAGGAGAACAGAGACGGCGTGGGTTATGTGCATTAGCATTTTAATTGGACAAAGCAAGAAAACAATGTTTACAGTAGCAGAGTCGTCAGTTCTCGGGGGGGTGGGGGGGGGGTCAACACCTCTCTAAACAACGGGTGTGAAAATGTCTGTAGGCACTGCCTCATTCAAACGTGGATCTTGTCAGGTAAAAGAAACCAGCTCTATAAGGCAACAGTTTACAACGTGGGCCTCCCCATTCCTCCCGCAGAGAGAGCAAAAGTGTTTCAGATTTGATATAAAATACCGGCGTTTCGATAGATATTTAAAAACCATCACGGGCGTCAGACGTGTTCACCCTTTAACATTTGAGTCATGTTACATTTTTTTATTGATTTTTTTTTAAGTGTGCACTGCATGGCAATGCAGTCGTAAATCCCTGCATGGAAGAATCGCGTGTTTTTGCGCCGCTCCGGCGTCACGTATGATAGCGCCACCCTGCTACGTACGATGTCGTCGTTAACTGTCGAGTTTTAAAAAAAAAAAAAAAGAAGAGAATAAAAGAAGAAGAGGAAAGCAAGCACCAACAGTTAACTGTAACGTTTTACTTACATTGTTTCGGAAGGATTGATGATTATTTACACGTGGCAAAAAAAAAAAAGATTTGAGGTTGTCAGAAAGATATGTAAGAGAAATTGAATGCAAAAAGTGTGAGAAAGAATAATTTGAAAAACACCTTCGAGGGTCAAATTTGTCCAAGTAGAAGAAGAATAGAGGGGGGAAAAAGAAAAAGTGTGCAATATTTATTTGCCCTTACAGAGAAAACAGCAGTGGCAACAATCCCTGCAATTGATTTTAATCCGAGAGGGAAGAGGGGAACAAATTAATTCCCGTTTCCTCAAATATCTCAAGTTTATAACTTAACACAAGTCAGACATTTTACAGTTTCTTTAAAAAAAAAGAAGAAAAGAAATGACCTCTCTATGGCTGGGTGAGAGGAAAGATGTGAAAATGGAGGCAATTTGTAAAACCGGAAGAGGAAAAAAAAGAGAGCAAAAAAAAAATCCCCAAAAGTTTCTCCTTTACAGTTTTATACTCATTTACAGTTAACTTAAAAACGGTAAGGGGCCCAATTCGTGGCCAGTCTCCACTACCACGAAGGTTGTTAAATCCCTGTGAGGGTCGAATCCCTGCTCCCTGGCGCCCCCTTACCAACCCCACCCCTTCCCCCGCCCACAAAATCCCATTTACATCTCCTACCGACGTCAAACCTCCCCGTAAGGTTCCGCATCCCAGACAAAGTCTTAAGTCCTGCCGCGGTTGGAGGCGGCGTTGTACGGCCCCGCGGGGGGCACCCAACAGCCACTAAGAGGCTGATGGTTGTCAAATCTCCCACCCTGCCCACCCATCAGTGTGTGGGGTATCCTGCTGCTCCCATACCAGGCTGGTTGGCTAGCATACTCCCATTCAATCCCTGTGTGGGCTCCATAACCCCACCGTTACTGATGGCGCTCATGCCAGTCCACCCAGCACTGGCAGGTAAGTGACTGCAAAAAAAACAAGGTAAAGGTAGAGGGAGAGAGAGAGGTAGAGAGAGGGGGGGAGAGAGAGAAAGACAAAATACCAGCAGGTTAGAAGAGACAAGGAGAAAGGGAGCAAAAGGGAAGCATTGTATTAGAGCTACTAGATTCTGGACAGGCTGGAATGAGGACGAGAAGGTAAACAGGAGTTATCAGAGTGTTTGGATGGTGAGGGTAGGCGGAGCCAAAAAATACAAGCTAGCAACAGTAAAATAAAAAATAAAAAGCAGAAAGAAGTCTTCAGAGGGGTTAAAAGTGATTTGATTAAACATGGGTGGAGAAGCAAACAAAGGAGCAAACAGGCTAAGCAGTGAGTTAAATACTTATTTTCTCCACGCCCCCTCCCAAGCGATAGCTACGCCAAAGCGTGAACAAGGACCGGGATTTCCTCTTCATGTCTGCAGATGATCTCACATCCCACTCGGTCAGCTTAACCATGTTATGTTCACATTTATGGCTGCCCCGATTCATCGGTTCAACATCACCCACCCATGACCCAGAGGCAAGGAGGTTTGGATCTTGTTTTGTGTTGTATCTTTTAAGGTGTAATATCATGATTAGAGAGTACACTTTCAGTAATTTACGCTGTTTCTGTGAGGGTAGTAACATGGTTGCAGGAAGTAACGCGGCAGCTGGAAGTAACGCGGCAGCTGGAAGTAACGCGCCAGCTGGAAGTTACGCGCCAGCTAGAAGTCACGCGGCAGCTAGAAGTCACGCGGCAGCAGGAAGTAACGCGGCAGCAGGAAGTAACACGCCGCATTAACGCAGCAAATTAAAAAAAAGTCTTGAAAGGACGGAGGAAACCCCCCAGAGGAAACTGAATCGGAGATAGGCTCGGACGGAGTCCAGCGTCTATAAGGATGAATGGCAGTCACTCCTGATAATTTCACCGTATAAACCCGGACCACGTGAGACCTTGTTTCTGTAGAAAAACGGTAAATTTCTTAATAAACTTATAGCTGCAGGTCTGGGTCGGTGATCGGGCTTCGAAACAGAATCAATCGCGGTCTAAACTGCAACCTTTTTCCTCCATTTTGAAATGGTCCAGGAATTTCACCGTCACCCCAAAGATTATTAACGTATATTTCAACATTTTCAGACACGATAAGTCTTTTTTTCTGCCTCTTTCTTTCCAGTTATCAATCCCCCCATTATCGAGGGTCAGGTCGCAGCCAGCTGAAGCCTCATCGGCACAGGGACTAATATCACGGGAGCCCGCGATCTAGAACTCTCAGCCCCAGTGTGATGCAGCCCTTTCCCCGAGGGTCCGACCAGGACCGCCTGCCGTACCCGTCTCCTCCGCATCGGGTGGACCTGATCTCCATGATTTAGTCCAATTTTCTTTCTTTTTTTTTTTTTTTTTTTTAAGCGATAAATCTAAATTCTGTGTTCAGTGTGGATTAATCCAGCTCATAGCACTTCATACAGAACCTCCTCATACAGGTGGGCACCAAGAATTTTAGACTTTCACCCAAAAAAATATGGCCTCTCCTTTATTTATCTTGGATACACAAAACGTCACTGCACATTGGCTGTCTGGATAAAAACAAAAACAAAATTTTGAAAATGATATTTAACATGGCCAACTGACAATCATACACAGATCAAATCCTCAGGATGAATCTAAAATGGATCAATCAAATCAAAAGGACAAAAAAAAAAAACATGTAACAAAATAATGACATGAATGCAGACATACAAAAAAAAAAGAAAAAAAGAAAAATAGACAGCCTTGAAGACCTCAGTCCTTACACACAGTAGGTAGTCTCAGGGAAATGAATTCTTCATCAGCAAAACCAGCGCCAGAGGTGGACAGCGGGTAGAAAACATTGTTCTGGGGTTCTAGCATTTACCTGGCTCGGTCACGTTACTCGGTAAATTTATATTAACATTCAAACAAATGTGATTTTAGCTTGTTTAAGGCAGTTTTCTTGCAGTGATTTTCGGGAACAGACGACAGTTTGGAACCGCTCTGGAACTGAGGAGCCAAAAACATTTTCTGAACAGACCGCGACGTCATCAGTTATGGCTACGCTGGGTGAGCAGAGATGACAAACTGAAACATTATAAAACGACAACGTTGAAGTTCCGATTGTTCTGTGTGTCTGTTTATTTGTCAAACGTCTCATGAGGAGATGAGAGTGAGGAGGGGGGGCTGTTGAGGGGGGGAGGAGGGGAGGGGGAGGGGGGGGGGGGATGTGTGGTTCGGGGGTGGGGTCATGGCTCCTTCCTGTGGCCAGAGCTGGCTCTTGCTGCCCTGGTCTTGAAGGGGTACGCTGATGCTGCTGCAGTAGGAGGATGCGGTGAAGGGGAGCCCTGTGCACACCGTGTTACTTACTTGAAGCCCTGCTGGTTCCATGCCTGGCCATAGACGCCATAGGTGGGGACCTGCCACCCATTTGGGACGTACTGGCTGATCTGGGGCCCGTTGCCGTACCATTGGCCCCACTGGCCGTAGTGCTGGGCCGCATGGAAGCTCATCTTGTTCTGCTGTGGGGAGGAGAGCAAGGAGTAATGATTGAGTCTGGTTTAAGGCAGCAGTTCTCCGACGCTCAACCACAACAGAAGAACCCGTAACGGGTCTTAATGTTGTGGCTGGTGAGTCAATGTATGAAACGTAAACATGTAACACAATTATAAGCCCAAAAAAGAAACGGTGTTTATCTCATCAGCTGTTACTATTCTGACACAGTGTTAGAACCACACCATTCTAACATCTTGTACTAGATTGGGTCAGAACATCAGACTGACTTTAACCTAAACAAATTTAAGATTTAATTAGTTATCAAAGAAAAGCCGAACAGAGTGACAATATTCAGGTTTTAAATCATTGTATTCTTTAAACCAGAAAGGCTATAAAATACGTACATAAGTATTTTAACCCCTTAGAATCAAAATCCAACAAACTGCATCGAAGAACTGGTTCCAGCCGACCTTTGACCCGATCAACAAGCAGACCCGATCACTACTAGCCCTGTTCAATCACATCTTCACCTACATGGACTATTTTCGCGAGGAGGAAGTTTGCTTGCCAAAGAAAAGAAAAAAAATTCCAGAACAAATGAGGAAGGTGATTAAAGTACAACAGTCTGTGGCGGGAAATACCGGTAAAAAAATCTGCTTTTTTGTAAAAAAAACAACAACAAAAAAAACAACAAAAAAATCCCTAGTTTGTGAAATACGAACAATTACAGTAAAATACAACAAATCAGAATTGGACCTCCTTGAGGCGGTTCATACGAGGTAAATCCGGCCTGGATCAGACCAACGGCAGGAAGTTATGTTTGAAAAACAGTGTTTTTCCCTATAAAAACTCCCCCTACTGAGTAAAAGAACATAAAAGATTCTAGTTATCACAAGAAAGATCTCAAGTCGATTCTTTTGCACCAAATCTGGACTAAATAGGACCAACATTTAAGAAACGACGGCCCAAAAAAAAAAAAACGATTATGGAGATAAAGCCACCACTAGTGGTGGAAATATGCAAATGGCCCTTCTGAAAATCAATCCAGTCCTTCCTCACACTAAGCTCTATGGGGGTCTGAAAACCATCCATGAAACAGTTTTGAGTCATCGCGTTTACACAAGGATCCGCGGCAGAAGCGGGGATGAGGATTCCATAAATAGATGTCTTGAATTATGAAACAGCAGCTCACACGCGTTCCCCCTAATCCTACTTGATGATGTTCTACAATATGAGACAAGTCGTTATGTAGCACGGCCACAGTGTTCCGTCCTTACCTGAGGCATGGGCACCTGCTGCATCGTGCTTATCATGTCGGGGGTCTCTTTACCCCAGTAGCATTTGACTATGTGGCCCTCTATTGAGGTGCCATTCACTGACACAATGGCGTGGGCTGCTGACTCATGAGAGTTAAACCTGTGCAGAGATAAGAGGCGGAGAGAGACCAATCACACACTCAACCTCATTGCAGCACAATGCAGCAGCAGAATTGTTCTGTTAGCGACCGGCAATCTCAATCTAGCAGCAATGCGGGTTTTTCTCCGGCATGGCAGTGAACCACGCTCCCGTTTTTGTTACTTCATTAAGTGGATAAAATAAATTAATTTTTTTTTAAAAAGACTAAGGAGGATCCCGGGATCAAGAACCGATGCATCGCTGGCTTTGAAAAAATGACAAGAAAAGGGGAATGTTCCCACCCACCTCACAAACGAATAGCCTTTGTCCGGAAAGACTCGGATTTCCATGATTTGTCCGAAGGGAGAGAAGGTCTGTCTCATCAGTTGCTCTGAAAGCACAACAGAGGGAGGAGAGCAGATGTTATTTCTAGGAGGATCGTCTGTGGATGGATCTCTGTCAGCTTCCAAACTGATGCAACAACAGAATGTTATTATAGAACGTGTGAAATTAGCAACTGCTACTAATACTTCCTGGAAGTGATTTCAGTGCCGTTAACTGATAATTATGAAGTCTGACCGGCAGATTCCGATTTTATATAAGTTAAAAACATCATAATGTGTAATGTATCTCTTAATTTGAAGGATTACAGTGGAATAACGGCCATTAGTATTGTGTATGTATTCTGACATGTAAATGAATTTAATGTTCCCTCCATCCTTAAACCAACTGTATGACATTTAGAAGTGGAATTAAAACTCTGTACGCCTCCTTCAGTCCATTATATGTTATATGTTGGCTTTGTTCAAGGACTTCAGGAGTCGTGGCTGGCTCTAGAACATCCCGCTAGCTTTAGCCGCTCTGCTAACGTTAGCGTCTTATCTTGCTACGTTCCTCTGCGTGATTCATTTTGAAGTATGCGATTACTTAATCACATGTTGTTGTGCTGAATGTTTTCTTGGTTGAAGAAATCCTTATTTTGTCCTTAATGGTGTTATGAATTGTTTCCTGGTTTACTTGTGAGATGTTTGGAGCCGTGCTAGCTCATGCTTGGTGTGTGTATCTCGGAAAGATGTAATCTTCCACTGAGCATCGCAGACGGGGGGGGACGGTGAGCAGCAGTCGCGCACTTGGCTTCTTCGTGCGTCGTAAACAATCGAGTTCCTCAGCAGGGAGACCCAAACCATGGCTACAAATGTAGTAGTACTTTTTATAGAAGGTTTTGGCCTCACTGAGAGAATGCTGAATCTGATGACAACCAGATCCGCTTTGATCTTGAAGGTGCTAGCTTTAGCCGCTCCGCTAACATTAGCTTCTCGAAACTTGTCATGTTCCATGGGTGATGAATCTTGTGTCTGATTAAGTTATTCCTTAGGAGCTTTGCGTTTTTCTTCATTCACGGTGAAAATATCTCCAAGCTGCTGAGATGTTTGTTGCCATGTTAGCTCATGCTGGGTGAGTTTGTACGGCGCATACATATAATGTATATGTACCAGTCAGCACCTCAGGCACATCATCATCATCATCATCATCAGTAGAACTTCCTTACCCGTCAGTCCGGCGGTGACGCCGCCACAATACACGGTACAGTTACTGGGGCTGGACTGACTCATGACCTCATCAAAGCTCAGATGCTTGGAGTTATCTGCCAGCAGAAGACAAACGTTGTGACTGTCAATACATGAAACCAGCGTCCTGTGCAAAAAAAGCCTCACATACACAACGCACTTTCGTAGGTAGTCTTCGGGGCGGGGGGCTTTCTTGTGGCCCAGTTGGTTCGGATCTGTCTGCCTCCTAACCACTGACCACCCATCTGCTGAATGGCGTTCTCTGCATCCTGGAACAGAGACCAAATCTGGTTACTTAGGATATATATTATATATATATAAACACAAACCTGTTTTCATACTGAACCAATGAGCCATATATTTATAAACACTGAGAGGTGCGGTGAAAAAAACATTAATTATGTTGCAACAACGTTAGCAGTAATTCAGAGGGGTAAATTAGGCTAAGTGAACGTTTTGCCCGTAAGTTGAACAAATGGACAAGCAGGGGGATCTGGGTGACAGTGACATGGTCCGAATTGGGGTGGCCACAAAGCTGGGTCAGAACAGCTGGACAGTAGCAGGTCATGTAATGTGCTCCTGGTCCACAGTGGTTAGTACCCACCAAAGTGGTCAAAGGAGGGAGAGATGATGAATTGTCAAAGGGTAGTGGGCTCCCAAGGCTTACTGATGCAGAAGGGTGTAGGGATTGAAGGCTGGCCCATGTTGTCCCACAGAAAGAGCTACTGTTGCTCAAACTGATGAAAAAGTTCGGACAGAAGGGTGTCAGAACATACAGAGTGTCACCCTTTGCTGTGATTAGGGCTGCAGTTGGCCTCTTTCGGTAAGATAGCATGCCTCGCAACTTGAAATGGAATATACCAGAGATCTCAATCCAATAGATCATCTATGGGATGAACTGGACAATAAAACTCCATCAATTGAAGACCCTAGCTCAGAGGGGGACATAGAGGCTGTGCTGCTAAGGCCTTTGTGCAAGGTACCCCAGCACACCTTTGCTTTGACAGGTCTGATATGTTTTGGCAGCGAGAGCAGCACCTACATCATATTGAGCATGTGGTTATAATGTTATGGTTCATTGGTGTACATCTGGGAGTGTGTGGACAAATAAGTCAATGGACATAACGGACGGAGATTCGCACAACTCCTGACACTTGTAAAGTTCTCGTACAAGAATGGCCCCATTCTTATTCCACATATAAAAACACCAAAACAAACTTCAGTCATAAAAAATGAATCTTGTCAAACATCAAATCGCAGTACGAACCCATTTGTTGAAGAAAGACACAAAGCCGTAGCCTTTAGATTTCCCTGTGGCCATATCTTTCACGACACGAGCATCTCTGTGGGAACACACGCACAAGAAAAGGATTACATTCAAACTATGCAGCATAAATCTGAAAGCCTACAAGAAAAATAGTCCAGTTTCCTGTGGAAGACCCCCCATTTATGCACCTAACAGATTTCTCGATTTTGATCCTCTTTATTCTCTTGTTTTAGTTGTTTTTTTTAATTATTATTATTTACCATTGTCGTCATTAATCTCGGTACTTACGATATCCTGCCAAATGGACCGAAGGCAGCTTTGACGTCTTCTGTAGTGATTTCGGGACTGAGGTCTCCAACAAAGACATGAAAATGATCTGCAGGGTGGGGAAATATAAATATTTAGTTTGTCCTTATACTTCATCCAAAACTCTGACTTCCTGTCTCGAAGTGCAGATTTTATATAGTTTGTTCACGTGGAAGTGTGTTCTTGTGAGAGTGTGTGCGTACGTGTGTGTGTGTGTGTGTGAGAGAGAGGGGGGACAAAACTGAAAAATATCCACAATGGAGGAAAGTTGCCAAACCACATTCCAGACAATTCAATGAAATGGCTTCACGACATACGGAAGCATGGCGAGGATGAGATCTATTTTTCCCCCCACTCATCAAAATGTCTGCACTAGTGATAGAGACAGACATAAACTTGTACTTACTACTTGTGTCTTTTTTCTGGCTGGTTGGCGTCGTGGCCCAGTTGACTTTGACCTCCTACACAGAGAACAGAAAGAAAAGGCAAGGTGGGCTACGTTTACATCGTACATCGTAAGAGCTGGTTGTCTTCCCCCGCGTGAACGCCTGATCCCTGAGCAACTTTTTAAACTACCTAAAAATGTCAAATTGACATTAAAAGAGAATTTATATTTGAAGCTCATCCTCTTGTTTATGCCAACTGATGTGGCGAAGAAAGTGTTATGATTAAAAAAAACTAAATATAAAGTAGACCGATGTAAAAAGTGCGTATTTTAAGGTGATTAGCATAAAAATGTAGAGTATTGCTATGATATGCTCAAACACGGGAGTCACATCCTCAGGGGTTAGTGAGAAACTTTTCGTCGCTACAGTCGCCTGATTTCCAGCTTATGTGTTTTTACTGAATACAGAGCCGGAACAGATTATAACAGCACCAAGCGCCATTTTAATATTCTTTCATGAGGTCTTTTTTATCAGATTAGAAAATATAATTTCTCTTATCTTTGTTCAGCTTATTTGGTTTGCCGTCTTCGAAATGGGACCAACCTGGTATAAATGATTCCACGAGTTACATTCCTACACACTTGACACTACATCTTCGGATATTCAATAATATATATTTCATATATGTGGTTTTAAGAGGCCGTAACAAACCTCCTTTACCAAAAAAATGGCTTTCCGACTGTAGCGGAACTGAAATATTAGAGCTTTTCTTTATCAATTTGCATAATATATCTGCTAACTCACGGGACTATATGAGCTAGGACACTAGTTGCAGCTGTTTTTTTGTTGTTGTTGTAAACAACCTCAAATCCCCATACCTGCAGCTCACCCAACCACACTCACCCAGTAGACACGATAGCTTACCTTACCCATTATTTTCCTTCCATTCATAGCTGCCAATGAGGCAGCAGCATGCCTGTGATCATAGAACTCCACAAAGCAGTACGGATCATTTCCAGCCGTCTGTCAACAGGAAAACAAGACTGATATCAAGTCAACAGCAAAGGTGACAAATGCCTGCAGATGACAAGGGCCACCTACTGTAGTCTGGGTTTGTTAGTCCTGATATGATACAGGGGGGAGGAATTATACGGGGAGAAAACATGTAGATTGAGACATTTGCAGCAGCAACAGCAGCAGCCCCTCCCTTTAAGGTCAGATATACAAACAGGCATATCTGTTTGCATATCAGCAAACAGATATGCCGGTAAGGTGAACTTCCTCTCTCCACTTCATCTTCCTCATTCCCCTGTCCGTCTCTCATGTTCCTCATCCGAATCTTCCTAGAACCTGGAGCCTACCCACTGGAAATCTCACCCTCAGCACGTCTCGCAATCGCTCTGCCACATTCCTCAGTATCCCTGATATATCCCAGGTTGACATCTCAAACTTAATGGTTCTTCTATTTAATTTCTAAATCTGGGAGTCTTAGCATCTTTTGCGGTTAAAAAACACAGTAGCTAAAACCTTCTTTACGTTACTTTTGCAGACGTGCGGTGTCTGCGTGTACTATTAGTTCAAGTTCTCTCCTGACCTAAACGGCCTGCATGTGTTCATATACTGCAGTCATTAATCTGTTCATTTCTGCCCTGTAGAGCGCTTTTAAGGGATGAACATATTTCAGGTCATACTGTGCCTTAACAAAACATCAAGAACATATGTAGGCTAACACATTCATATCACGTTGTTGATGTTCAGTAAACAAAACTACTTGGGGTCAACTGGGGAAACGGTAAAGTCCGTAAAGGCAGGGTGGAGAAGAGTGTCAAGAGTGATCTACGATAAAGTAGCAGCAAGAAAGAAGGGAAATGTTTCCAAGATGGGAGTGAGAAGAACCTTCTTTTTGGTCTAAAGACGGTGGCACTGACCAAAGGGCAGAGGTAGAGATGGCAGAGTTGAAGATGTTTGGATGTATTTTGGGAGTAACGAGGATGGAAAGGATTAGAAAGGAGCACATGAGAAGGACAACCAAGGTTAGACATCTTAGAGACAAAGTCAGAGAGGCCAGATTGAGATGGTTTGGTAGCGTGAAGAGGAGGGATAGTGGATCTACTGTTAGAAGGATGCCTGAGCTGGCGCTAACAGGCAGGAGAAAAAAGGGAGGACCGAGAGGGGGTTTCAAGATGTGGTGAGAGATGACATGCAGTTTGTTTGTGTAATAGTGGAATATATAGAGGACAGGGCAAGATGGAAACAGATGATCCGCTGTGTCTTGAGAAAGAACAAATGGTAAAAAATAAAATTGTTATATGACTGGTTGCATAAACATAAAAACAAGAAACTGTATTATTATTTTAACATTTGTGGACCTTATTTTCTTATATTTTGGAATAGTAGATCTTGGCCTATATTGGAACATGAAAAGTGACTTGGAAAATGTTGGTGAACACCGGTGTAGACAAACAAGAAACTCACATCAACTATCATTTTACAGCTTTTGCAGGGTCCTATCTGTGTGAAGACCTGCAGGATGAGGGGCTCGGTGACATCCCTGGACAGATTCCCCACATACCTGCAGATAGAGAGAGATGGGGGAACAGAGTCTTTGTCAAACAGGAAGTAGCACGCAGACAAAGGCTAGTTAACCGGGCTAGCTTCAACACACAGCAAACACCTATATTTACACAAAAAGATACAATGAAAGTGGGATAAATGCTGTTGGGAATTGTCTTGAAATTGCCCAAACGACTTAAATATGTTGAAACACTTAAAGGAGCAGTCCTGGGCCGTTTCTCTAAGCGTTGACGTGGCTTGTCTGCTAGCTAGCCAGCTAATGCTAAGGTTAGCCGCTAACGTTAGCCGGTTCAGAGGGCCCTCATGAGAAACTGGACCAAGGGGACTAACGCTGTGCCCAAATCGTCCAAAATTGACAAACACGATATATGTGAATAAGATTTAATGGCTAGAGGGCTGTTTTTTTACATTTAGAACAGAAAACCATCTCGCTGAGACGTGCGTTGAGCCTTACAGTTTCGATATCAAGCGGTTCCGTCTATTTACACAAATAAACAACTTCACGTTCAAATCTAAAATACCTTATGCGTTACTATATTTATCAAAATTACCATGGAATTATGATGAAAATAAACAAGCATCAATCTGTATTTAAAGAAGAATGTTTATCTCTCCTTTTTTTCTAAATTGAAACAACGTGGAAACATTTCGGTAGCCTTGCCATTCCAGGACATAGTCAGGGCCGCCGTTACTCACAAGGTTCTGGGTTGATCGTCGTCCATCATCAAGATTAAGTGGTCGCGTCCAGAGAGCTCTTTAATCCAATGACATACAAATGGTTTTTGCTCAACCTAAGCGAGCGCGAATGTTAATGCTATATCTACAAAGTGATGATAAATCTGTGGCCGATTCTGCGCTCACTCTCCGCAGACAGCCTCAATCTGATGCAAACAATAGGAAGTTGAAGATGGCGGAGAAACGCGTCAGCAGCGTCAACCTGCGCGCTGAAACCGAGCCGGAGTCGCCTCTCACGTTTATGCGCCTCCACAGACACAAAAACACAGCGAATTTAATGGACACTACAATTTTTATACATTTGAATGACTATGTGCAGGAGTAATATTACCCATCATCTTTTTTTTTACAGCTTCCGCAGCAGAAATAATGTAAGAGGGATATCAGAGTTAGAACTATCTGGGGAATCCATGTGACTATTAAATCAAACGATCCAATCAAAAAAAAAATGAAACGCAAGTGAGTTGTTTATTACATGAAAAAAGAAAAAAATGAAAACTCAACAAAAACGAGTGCGCCGCCCGGGAATCGAACCCGGGTCGCAAGAATGGGAATCTTGCATGATACCACTACACCAGCGGCGCCCATGTCTTCATCACAGGAATTATATATATAAATACATATAACAAATAAATTTAAATGGGTTACTGAATAAGAATATTCTTGATGAATTTGGTTTATCCTTTATGTTTAGTATGGTAAGAGATTAAAGTACGATTGGAAAGCATGACTAATCACACAGTAATCTTTTGTGTGAAACTTTCTTTCAAAATTGATAAATTTCAAAAGTTTTGGAGTTCCAGAAATGCAAACGTTTTGTTTAATTTTGTCAATGTATTAAGAACAATTTAAAGCATTTGGACAAAGCATGATTTGTTACACACCAAGGAGAGATCCATGACACAAAAGACTACCTAACGTGAAAATTATCAAAATATTAAATATAGAAAAGGAGGGAATAAAACTGCTCATGCACTGCCATTGTGACAACAAATTTAGTTTGGAGTCAACCATTATCAGTAGTTTAATTGCCGAACGGTGGAGGGTAGTGCTGCTCCATAAATACTACCAGAGAAAAAGAAGTAGAAGAAGAATAGAGCGATGCCTTTTTTAAAGACAGCCGAAGAAGAGCAATCAGTCGGAGGAAACATGGCTTCCCCTCCCGGGTGTAAGCATTATGTGCGCAGCTGCTTATTGAAAGTGAGTTAAGTTTTCCAAATATATTGTTTACTCTTGCCTTACATGTATTCCGGAGGAATATAGAATATGTATATGAAGACATAAACTATAATTTACGAGTATGCTCTACGAGTGTGTTGGTATAGTTTTAGTAGCGACCCCTTAGAACATGGTTAGCTCGTCACTGTAATGTCCATTAACGTCAGAGCTTCATATGTTTTCTCTATGTTTTTGGCACCTTAGTGGCAGTAGCGTACTTTATGTGGTCTCAGTTTGGAGACCCCAGGGTTTGGTCACATTGGTAAAAAGAAGAGAGACCGACTTCATGTGGTGAAATTAATATCACGTTATCTTATAGGTAAAGAGCAGTCATGCAGATGTTTGCCCACCGGAAATTACGTACACGGAGATAAGGTTGTTTGGCATTTGTGTTTGTAGTTGTTGCATTAATTGTCCATATCCTGATTTACTCTCAATCCTGCAGCACGTTGGAGGCTTGTAGATATTCATAGGCAGTATTGATATTCATAGGCAGTATTATACGATTATTATATGTGATTTAAAAAAAAAAACAACAATCCCAGATTCCATCTTTTCTCACAAAAGAGAGATGAGCCGAAAAGGCAAAGCTTTACATTTATCAGCTGATCTATGTTCCAAACCTCACCGATGATCATGAGCTTTGGGAAGTGATGAAAAGACTATATTTGATGTCACAAATTCAAGCTAAGTTCAAATTAGCTACACATCAAAAGGACATGAGATTGGTCCTGGTCTGGCCTGCAAACACCTCAGGGTCCTGGTCTGGCCTGCAAACAACTCAGTATCCTCAGAGATGAGCTGGGAAGTGTTGCATGTTAGAAGGATGTTTGGAATACCCGGCTTTGCACGCAGAATGAGGTGGATGGACGGAAATCAGCCAAATGGGGTCAGCCTCAAACTTTTTTTTATTATTGGTTGAGGCAGCAACGTAACCGAGCTCCACACTATACTATAAAGGCAAATCACAGATGGAGTCGGCAGGAAATGAACCGCCCACAATTGCACCATCAAGCAAACGGCCATCCATCTGCATTCACTCATGCGTGACCATGCCCCTAATTATATAGTGGGTTGATGATTACATGCTTACCCATAACAGGATGCAAGTGAATGATCATCACCTGCCAGCCTGTAATGAATGTTGTGCAAAATGTGACACAAACTGAATCTGACAGGTGGTGTGTTGTTTACTCTTACGAGGCTTTGACTTTGCTTGTCAAAATTCACTAAAGGTGAACTCAATGCAAAGCCTAGATGTGATTATGTATATCCACCACAAGGGAAAATTGGTTGGCTGCTTAATGGAAGTGAACATAATGAGAATATTAATATGTTAATTTTGAATAAGCGTCACTGTGCCAATATCGTGAGTATAAAGTACACACAAGGCCTGCCTTTCACAATTATTACATAAGCCCCATGATCATGTAGTAATAAAACTTCGGCTAACTTCAATTTCTGTATCTAATGGTTGGAATAACTTTGCTCTAAACACAAATATTACATTTCATCACTATTTCCTCACCATTTTCTTTGATTATAAGATCTCTCTCCTCACTCATCAGTGTATCCATGGCAACGCACCCCCCTACCTAAAAGAACTACTCACCCCACTGACCTCAACACGATCCCTCCGTTCTACCCACTCATACCGCCTCCTCCTTCCCCGGACTAAACTCAGCACCATGGGTGATCGGGCTTTCTGTTCTGCTGCCCCTCGTCTGTGGAATGCCCTCCCTGACCATCTGAGGGCTCCACAGACGACTGACGCATTTAAAAAAGGACTTAAAACTTTCCTTTTTAGCAGAACCTGTAACTTTAATTAACATTGCTGCTTTTTGGTCATGTTTTTATATAGTTATTATTTTATTTTTTATTGATGCTTTTATCTGCTTTTACTTCGTAGCACTTTGAGATTTGATCCTAATGTAAAGTGCATTATAAATTAAATGTATTATTATTTTACTATTACCATTTTACATTGTTGGATGTCTGACAGTTGCTCATTAATGCCACCATCTGGCTGCACTTATTCTTCTGTGAGTCCAGTATTAGATTAGCCTTTAGTGCCCTAGGTTGTTTCTCTCCTTAGGACCTCGTCTTTGCTTTGAACTTCTGATAATGTGAACGTCATGGATTGTTTAGCCGCAAAGCTTGACACCACAGAACCACTGTGGGCTTTATTTGGGTTAAAGTCAAATAGAAATATATCTTTGGGGAGGTGATTTGCCAAATTTAGCAAAATCTCATACAACCAAAGAAAAACGTCTCCAGATCGACCACGGTCACATATGCAGAAAATTTAACATGAATGAATATTTGAAGCTTCCCGTTTACTTCTAGGCTATGTGAGAAAATCTTTGACTACGCTGTCGTCCTCCACAGCAAGGGTGCATCCCTGTAAAGCCGCCAATCCCCTGTGTTGTACGAACAATTTCTTTCTCCATATTGACTCAAGATAACTATTTCTATGTAGTCAGCAGTTTGCTCTAAGTATCAGATCCCAAAATGACTCAATAATGAAGATAAAGTTAAGTAGTTTTTTTTGAGTACAGGAATAAAACAAGACACATTTCCTTGAGTCAATTCATAGTCGCTTTATTTAGACATAACTACAGTAAAATATGATGTTTAAGTCTATGCAGAATCAATAAATTTGGCCTAATTGGATGAACGGTTGAGAAATTTTGGCCTGAAACGTTTGGGGGTGAATCGCCCCCTAGTGGCGGAAACATGCAACTGACCTTTCCAAAAATATTCCTTGCACTATGGTCTATGGGTCATAAAATTTGAAAATGATCCATGGAATCAATTTTGAGATGTCGCGTTAACACGAAGGATCTGCAACAACAATTCCATGATATGCCTGATTCGTCGAGAATATAATTCACCTTTTTTTGCCTTCATTCGTACTTCCAGTTTTATAACAGACAGAATTTCTGTTCAGGCGACTCGAGAGCCTGAGCATCACTTTTTAATCAGAGTTTGATTGACACGCCCACCCCTACACTTCCTGTGTGATCACATGTTTCTTTGCGCCGCAGGCACCTTGCTGTGGGAAACTGTACGTGTGTCGGCTGTGCCACGATGCAGAGGAGACCCACGAGATGGACCGATTCAAAGTCCGAGAGGTGCAGTGCTCTGGCTGTCAGGCAGTGCAGCAGGTATCTGAGGCACATGATGTCAGTCTCGGTCAACTTAGTCACTGGTTTCTGTTCGATATTTGCATATTTAGACATGAATTCACTTGAAACATCTTCTTTCTTTCTTTTTTTTTTAGGCACAGCAGTCTTGCCAGGAGTGTCATGTGCAGTTTGGAGAATACTACTGTGACATTTGCCACTTGTTTGACAAGGACAAGAAGCAGTACCACTGTCAACCCTGTGGGATATGCAGGTGAGCGACAGTAGGAGAGTTGTTCTGCACATACGGAGTTTTAAATGTTACAAATCTGTTATCATTCAAAGTCTAGCCACAGGATGGAAACAATCATGTGGATATTTGGGGGATTAAAAGTCCCTCAGATCATTTTCTGTAACGGCTCATCGTTTCCCTGTGTGGCTTTTGGAGAGAGGCGGGATTCAACCTGAGCGAGTCGCCGGTTCATCGCAGGCACAAACAATCATTCACGCTCACACTCCCACCTACAGGCAACTTTATAGAGTGAAGAAGCCCCCTATGTTACTGATGTTTTAGAATGTGAGATAGATAGATAGATATATAAGATGTCCTATTCTATAGTATGTCTTCATGCTTAGTCCCCTTTAGAATTTCTGTCTGTGGAGCTGCTATGACGACTTAATCTCCCTTTTCCTGCATTGATAAAGTTTCCATCTATCTGTGACCCCTGCAGGATCGGCCCAAAGGAGAAATATTTCCACTGTGAGAAGTGCAATCTGTGTTTAGCCCAGGACCTGCGGGGGAACCACAAGGTGAGTATCAAGTGATGATGACTCCGCTGCTCCTCTCTCCGACCTCATGTTTGATGAGAATCCTCTCTGCTGTCGTTCACGTTTCTGTTCTTCGTCCTCCAGTGTGTTGAAAATGTTTCACGGCAGAACTGCCCCGTATGCATGGAGGTAAGTGAACGTTTAATCCATTAAGAGAAGATCTAGGCGTGAAGTTTTGTTTAAATGCCATCGTTTACGTTCTCTGCAATATTTGACGTGGTCTTCCTCTGTGTGTGTGTGTGTGCGTGTGTGTGTGTGTGTGTGTGTGTGTGCGCAGGATATCCACACATCCCGAATCGGCGCTCACGTTCTTCCGTGTGGTCACCTTTTACACAAGTACGACTCTTTTCTGTCTCAACGCCAGTAGCTCAGCGTGTGAGATTGACCCGATCCCAACTCACATTACATGTCAGGGGGGGAAAAAGGGATTGAATCTTTATCTTTAGGGTGTCTTCTTTAAAAAATAAAATCCATAAAATCTGCAAACAGGCAGATGTAAGAATAGAAATGTGATTCAGTGACAAAGATGAATATGTTAATGTTGTGTATTTGTAGACAATGGGGGAAATGTTATATTTAGAGCACCGATGGATGGTCCGGCCAGAAA
This sequence comes from Lophius piscatorius, assembly GCA_009660295.1. Taxonomy (NCBI): domain Eukaryota; kingdom Metazoa; phylum Chordata; class Actinopteri; order Lophiiformes; family Lophiidae; genus Lophius; species Lophius piscatorius. Next base: position 77,937 of record VRLP01001949.1, on the reverse strand, counting down.
AACACAAAGAACACATACACAAGGCCCACCAGTCTTCTTACTTCCACTGTAATCTTTCAAAATAAGAGAACTTAAAATACATTACTCATACTGATTTTTAAACTTGAAAGAAAAAAAACTGGCGTCTGCCGGTCAGACGTGATAAAAATCTGTGATCGGCACAGATCTAGTTATATTGTCATGTTCTCTATCGTTAAAAATCTGTGTTAATTTAGTAATTTAGTAGTAAATGTTTGTGTTTTTTGTTCCGTTTTCTGCAGGACCTGCTTTGATGCCATGGTCAGAACGGGGTAAGTCCACTTCTGCTGGTTATCGCTGAGTCAGTCGGATCCAAGTGGACATAATATAATATATTATATCATTCTACGAATTTGTGCCGACAGCTTTTGATGCAACAACTTTGAATGCATGATTTGGTCACATGCTCTTTTGAGTACGTTTCATTGGTTTGAAAACGTGTAAAACCAACAGACAGACGTAGAAGCCATCTATTTATTCCTTATTTAATAAAACATTATTAAAGGCATAGTAGGAACTGGTTTTCCCGTGGTAGATTTGTATGTATGTACATGTAAACAGGAGACAAAGTTTTGAATCTACATTGTTTTGAATGATGATGCAAATGAGTGACTGACAGCTGGGTGATGGATGAGAGCGATGCTTCCTTTTCCTTTAAAAACGATTCCATCCATAATACCACTGGCTGCGACCGTTTGTTTCCACCTCTGAAGGTTTGACTAATGCGGACAGGAAAGCCTCTCTCTTTGCGACTCCGTCAGGAAGCAGTGTCCTCCGTCGCTTGAGTTAAATGCGTAGCGCTCTGAGGAATCTGATTCCACCAGGTCACCGCTTCTCTGAACACCCAAGATTCTGTTTGTGCTCGTTATATCCCGCAAGAGGTCGGGGAAGTTATGGAATCGCCATTGCGTCGACCCACATCCGCTGCAGATCCTCCATGTTAACGTGATTAATGGATTTTCTACGTATTTTATTGTAATAGTTCACATTTTAGCCCGTAGGCGGGGCCTATTTACCAAAAAAAAAAAAAACAGGCTCTGATTTCTGAACCGTTAGTCCTTTTTAGTCCAATTTGGTGCATATGAATTGCTTCTAGCAGAATTAACTTCTATTTCTCATGTGTTACTGTAATTCTTCACATTTCACTCATTATGGGGGCTTTTTGGGGGAAAAAAAAAAATTAAAAAAAAAGTTTTCTGACCAATCCTTCCTAACCATTTCGCTGATTTTTCCCAAATTGGCTCATATTAATCTAAACAAGGAGATATATCTTGTATATATATTATTCCACTATAATAGTTCACATTTTACTCACAAGGGGGGATTTTTCTGGGATTCCCATCCATAACTTCATACCATCATTCCAACTGTGTCTAAATTAAGCTCATATGAATCTACGTGAGGAAATCTGACTTGTTTTAATCTGGAGCTTAGAAAAACTAGATAACTGTGTTTATCTTTGAGTCCTAGAGCAGACTGCTGTCTTCATAGAAATAGTTAGATTGAGTCAATATGGAGTGTTTGAGATTATTAATGACTCACGTTTAATCTGAGGAGTTCAATCATGGGGGATTGCTGGTTCAACGCAGGGGACTGGGGGATTTTCAGGTATATCCCATTGCTGTCGAGTACGACAGCGTTGGTCTAAGTCTGAATGAGACCTACTAAGTCTACGCTGCCTTCTTTGTCTTAGAGCGTATCGCTGCCCTCTGTGTATGCACTCGGTCTGGAACATGGGGGACCACTGGGAGCAGATAGACAAAGAGATCGCCCAGTCTCCGATGCCCACCGAATACCAGGGCGCTACCGTCAAAGTAAGACCTCAGTAAATCATGCAAGGAGTGGTTTTAGTCTAAAACAGGGTTGAATTTCTCATTGTAGCATCTTTGAAGACGTTACATATCCAATGTTTGCACTTTATTTTGTCGGATTTCAAGCTGAACCCAGTGACTGCGACGAATGATTACCCATGCAGGTTTTGTTTCTCCGTGGTTTTCCTCGCTCTAGATCATGTGTAACGACTGCCAAGCCCATTGTACGGTGCCTTTCCACGTTTTGGGGATGAAGTGCGGCGGCTGTGGCTCCTACAACACGGCACAGGACGGAGGACTCATCCAGCCGCCGGAGCAAGAGCAGCAGCAGCAGCAGCAGCAGCAGCAGCAGCAGCCGCCGCCACCTGAGCAGGAAATAGACACCGAGTCAGAACATCAAGATCCACCTCAGTTGCCGGAGTCACAGTAAAACGACAACGGGAGAAATTGGACCGCCGCTCTTAGTTTTAGTAACTCAGACTGAGTGTTAAAGGCTTAGAGGGAGGTAATACTCCCAGATTGTACAAATACGCCTCTTGTTGAACCAGTTTGGCCTCCTTGAGGGTCGGAACCTGTCCCAGCATGGATGACGGACAGACAAAGTCATTTCCACTCACACATTCATCGCTGTGGGGAATTTAGAGTCATCTGACCACCCAGGAAGGTCACACCGGGAGTTCTCACCCCTGAGCCAGCATGTGGCGCCGTTTCATTAGCAGGTTTAGTTTAACAATATCGGACCGGCGGTGATCGTTCAGGCTGTACCATACATCCCATTTAAACTCTCAGCAAGGCACTCTGGGAACAAAAACACGTCCGCTTGCCTCATTACTATTCTTTACACTCCCAGGGTTTTGGAAATGTGTGAAACACAGAAAAACTTTCGTCAGGGGGATTAGCAACAGCAGCAACAGCAGTAAGTATCAAGGGAATTTGACGAACAAGGTGCATAGATATGTAATAAATTCAACATTTATGAATGTAGAGGCAACAAATAGGGGATTACGAACCCATTGAGGATTTGATACGGATGTCTAGAAAGACTCAAGACATTGGTGCTTGGAAAAGAAAGTTGTGTAGAAGAGTGTGGTTTCTACAAAGGAGTATTAGAGCCAGGCCAAAGACAAAAAAAAATGAGAGGAGAAAGATTTTCCTTTTTTCATGTCGAGAATAGAGTCGGCATGCATGTCGAGAATAGAGTCGGCATGCATGTCGAGAATAGAGTCGGCATGCATGCCGATGATGAAGTCAACTGATATAGTTTGACTGAAGTATGGAAAGAAATAAAAGACCTTCCTCCTCTCATTTTCTTTTCTCATTCCTGGCCCTGATACCCTTTGTAGTTTTCACACTGTCTGTCCATCTTTTTCCCATTCATGTCATGTCTCAGGAAAGCCTTGAGGAAGTTTTTACACATTTATGACCGAATTCAATGATGAATTTATTAAAACATGTCCTGAGGTCACTGTGACCTCGAAATGGAAAATCCAGCTCCAACTCAAAGATTTTGTACGTTCTTTCAGATGGAATTTTCCTCACTGATGTCAAACGGGACAAAACTGATGACATTTTATGTGCATAAGCTTCACTGTTACATCCTAATGCGCCGAAAAACAGCGGTTCTGTTTACTCAACAGCAGAACTCACAGGATACAGATGGACGACCCTGATTGTAGAAAACCCTCAATGCTGCCGGGGCTGAAGACGAGTGTGAAGTATTGACTCGTAGCTCAGAATCAGCTTTCACAGCCAAACGTGAACATTTAAAAGTATCTGACCGTTTTCTCTCAATCAACAAACAATCCTATTGGCACACGTTTGAGCACAAGCTGCTTATTTTTGAGTTTGGGCCGATTGAATCCACTCCATGTTGTGATGAAGCTTTTCTACCTCTGTTGAAATAGGAAAATCAAGAACTGAATGTTTCTAATTAATGACACACTTCCCTTCACCTAAAATTCATTCAGTCTTCTTTCATGAGTTTGGACAAACACGTATTTAAGTATTTCCAACTTAAATTAATAAGTTCAACAATTCATTTAGGTTACCAGCTGAAGTTATTTGAGTTCAACAATTTTTATTTTATTTTGCAGTGCATGATCAGACCCCAAAACGCATGAAAAGTAAAATTTTAACTTAGTCTTTCATGATTTTACCTTCAACAACTTCAAACATAAAACAGTAAGTAAATGATTGTTTGTTATTGACGCATGAATCCGACATCTTATCCCTGCAGCAAAGACAAATATTACACACTATAAAAATAATTTATTTAATTTAGGAAATTACATTCACTGGTGACAAAGTTGTCAGTAAGTTAAAGTCGAAATTACATGATTTAACGGAGGTTTATTTCTTTAAATTAGTTATTTCTTTTAAGGTCCCCCTTTTTTTATATTTTACATAAAACCTGTAAAATATTCAAATTCCAATTTTAAAATTTAAAATCTCTCAAAATTAAATACATTGACAAATTTTAGACTCAAAACTTAATTTAAGTGTTACCAGTGAACAAGTTCTTTCTTTTTTTCACAGTAATTTTCCAGTGAGTCAGACTGACTAAGTTGGGATCAGCAGTTTGACGCCTGCCGTTAGTCTTAAGGGTACGGACCGGTCTTTGAAACCCCTCATTTATTCTAATTGTTTACATCTGTAAGTTGTGACAGATAAAAACTGAAGCAGCCACTTTCGTGACTCACCTTCTTCTTCGTCCGAATGTTATTTAATCAAACCAGAACCTCCGATCGGAACTTTATTCTGGTCCTTTTCTAAAACCAGCCCAGAAGAACTTTGGCACCGGGAAAAGTTGATTTTCCTGTTTGTGACATCCTTTAACTGGTATTTCCGTCTCACGTTCATACGGAGCAGTTTTTTCTGGTACAGCTGTTGGAACAAACGCGTGTCGTCTCCGGCACAGTTTGCTCTTCGTCTTCGGGACGTGCAGATGTAAAGTTTGTATTCTTGTCATTGTAAAGTTACTCAAAGACTAATAAACGATTTTACTAAACATGGTTTACTTTGAGAGTGCTGATGGAGAAGTTGTATTCTGTCCCTGTGGATTGAAAGAAAGTACGACAGTGGCGAGTGAGGAATGCATGAAGAAGTCTGAGTGACGGAAGTATGTTTATAGTGTTTTATAGGATACGTGTGACAGCTGTGAGGTGTGCAGAAGAAGGAGCGATGGATGGGTTCAAGGTGGAGGTGGGACTGCATCAAGGATCAGCTCTGAGCCCCTTCATGTGTGCTCTGGTGATGGACAGACGGACAGATGAGGTCAGGCAGGAGTCTCCTTTAACTATGATGTTGGTGGAGGACATTGTGATCTGTTGAGGGAGCAGGTGGAGGAGAACCTGGGGAGGTGGCGGTAGTCGTTGGAAAGAAAAGGAATGAAGGTCAGTGGCAGCGAGACGGAATATATGTGTGAATGAAAGGGAGGCAGGAGCAGGTGAGGACGAAAGTGTAGAGGTGGAGAAGGTGCAGGAGTTTGAGGCCTCGGGGTAAACTTTCAGAGCAACAGGGAAGTTGGAAAAGAGGTGAAGAAGCGAGTGCAGGGAGGGAGGAGAGGGGTTTCAGGAGTTATGACAGAAGAGGAGCACCAGGAGTGAAGGGTTTCCAAGATGGAGGTGAGAGCAGCTCTGCTGGATGGTTTAGAGACGGTGGTTCTGACCAGACGACAGGAGGCAGAGATGAAGATGTTCAGATGTTCTCTGGGAGTGAGGAGGAAGGTAAAAACCATGACATCATGTTCTGGAAGCCTGATGTGGCCAGCTACATCTCACCACATCAGGCTTCCAGAGAACTGTCCGTCAGCATTTATTCATCAACGTTGACCCGACAGAAGCTGCCGAAATAACTACAGGAAACGAAGCACCTGTAAATGTTTTTATTTTAAAATGTTGCTCCTCCATCAACCGTCCGCAGAAGACACGGCCTCCTGCAGGAGACAGAAGCCGTTAGCATGAGACCAGGATTCAAGAACCTGCTAGTTTCTTCAGGAGGTCCACCTCTGGTTTGTTCGAGTCCTCCGGAGAAGTGGGTTCACTCGGGTCGGCCTCGGCTCGGTTCTCCAGGTCGGTCATACTGGTTTCCTTCACGGCTGCCGAGCTCGTGCTCCTGCTGGAGGGAGGTCCAGGGGAGTTAACCGCTTCATTGAGTCTGAATCATCTGAGGCTCAGTCAAGTTTGATTGTTGGGATAACTTCACTGGAATGTTTTGGATCAAAGATCCAACTGGGAGTCCAATAAACTAATTCCTATTTAAGGTCTACAGAGGATTAGGGCCAAATACAAGTTTATGTATTGGTAAATAAAGTCGGACTTCTAACTTAAATCTCTGCTTAAGCAGTCTTAAAATCTTTATATACAGAAGAGAACGTTTTCTTTTTTTGGACAATCGCTGAACTAATAAATAGCCGGTCGGGCTACACGAAACAGTCGTCGCAAGTCAGACTTCCTTCGTTCCCCTCTCCCGCAAGTCAGACTTCCTTCCCCCCACTAGTCAGACTATTAAGTCTGAATTTAAAAAAAGTGTTTTCCCCAGTAGCCTTATTCTGAGAATAAAGTCAGAATTCCAGAAAAGGTTTATTTGGCCCTAATCCTCTTCCTTAACTGTTTTGCCACTGAACAACTACATTCTTACTAAATTGCTACCTGCTGGCCCAGCATGCTTTTCAGTTTATTGAATTACCTGTTTTTGTTTGCATGAGAGATTTTGTTTATTCAACTTACCGGGACAAAAGAAATGTCATGCCTTTTCAGAAGTTATGGAACGTTCCTTGAACATCTCTATACATCATAAGTCAGCGCTAAATCCTGACTTTATTACAGTGTAAAGGTAGTTTGTCGTTTAATTATAACGCCTTAATTACATATCTTGTATTACTTTTATCTTACTGACCTATCTTAATAGAATTACATAAAAATATTTTTGTTGGTCCAATTTAGTCTAAACTTACCTCACATGAACCGCAAACCTTAATTTGTCATTTCTACCTTTACAAAGGATTTATAAATGTTTACAATTAGGTTGGTCATAAACAGGTTATAACAGCTCTCAATTATCAATGCGGGTCACTATTTGGCAATATCGTGTTAGCAGTACAAACCAGTGTGCTCACTATTTGGCAAGCATCAGGACCCGGATTCCCTTTATATCTAATGCCTTATAGAAGATTAATGTTTATTTATAATGTGTGTTATTGTAAAGTGGTACCATTTTAGTGTAGGGTTGGGGTTTTTTGTAAACAAAAAACGTTTTCCCCTTGAAGGTAAAATGGGTCGTGGTTCTTAAGGGTTTAGCGGAGGTGGAGACATTTTTTATAAAACAATAATCCGTTTGTGTTGACAAAGAAAACAAGTCTGCTTTCAACCTGAGTGGACTGCTTCTCCATCATTAAACGAACCTCGTGTTGGCCCTCTTCCTTCTCACCACCAGCGCCATGACAACAATCACCATCAGGCCCATGCAGAGCCCGGCGGCGCCGTAGACGATTGGACCATGCAGGCTCTTCAGGAGGTTGTCCTCGCAGGAGTCACCGCTGTAGATAAGCGAACACACACATTCAGCGTCTCCACCCATCTCCACGCACCGTCCGTTGCCACTGCAGCGCCTCAGGCTGCAGTCCTGGGCGTCCAGGTACCGGAGCCAATCGCTCGTGTTCAGGGTGGTGTTCAGGCTAACGACCTCTGGGAGCGGAGGGGAGGGTGGAGGGGAGGAGCTGCTGGCCCTTGTTGGAGCAGTGACTTTGACTCCTGACCGCGGTTTCAGGCCGACACCTGAGAAAAGATATACGAGATGTTCGGCTGCCCGCGTGTTTTTCCCAGTTCTCCTCGCTTTAACGAAAGACTCACAATTCTCGTCCGAGTGGTCGCGGCAGTCGACGTGTCCGTCGCAGAACTTGTCAACAGGTTGGCAGGAGAGCTGATCCAGACAGGGCCTGCCGCCGTCCGGGCACTGCTTCTGCGGGCCGCAGTGGGTGGCGTTCACAAGGACGTGGCCATTAGCGCACCTGCAGGTCCGAGCTCCTGGGGCGGCGAGGCACAAGTGCTGGCAGCCGCCGTTGTCTTCTGCGCACTGATTTGAACCTGTGAGCGCCAGGTGAACGGCCTGTCAGTCAAGTTCACCTCACAACAAACATTTGTGAAACCGCTGAATTGGCGTAAACAATAATTATGCCGAGTGATTTTCATGCCTACCAGTCTGTCTGGATTCGCTGAAGGCCTTGAAGCCGATCACCTCGGTGCCGACCTCAAACCACAACCTGTTCCGCTGCTGCTCATCTCTGAACCACAGCCTGGTTTTATCTGCAGGAGGAGGCCGACAAGAAAGTCATGACACCATCTCGCTGAACGTCACTTTTAGAGATCGTTGTAGATTCACATATCTCCGAAAACAGATATTTCTGCTGCCACAGATCCTTTCTGTCAACCCGGTGACTCAAAGACGATCGTAGGGATCATTGTCAACTTTTATATACCCATAGACTTTGGTGCGAGGAAGAACTGGATTGATTTCGGAAAGATCAGTTGCGTACTTCCACCACTAAGAGCATTTTTATCTCCAAAATCGTTTCTCAGCAGTTGTTCCGATTTAGACCAGATTCGGTGCCTTTTAATAAACACGATACATTTAGTTCACGTCTTATTTGATGGGGAGATTATTTACGAAAAACAATGACATAACTTCCAAGCCACTGAAATATTTAGGTTGAGTCGATATGGACTGTTTGAGATTATCAACGGGTCACTTCTAATCTGAGGAGTTCAGTCAGGGGGGGTTTGCCTGTACAACGCAGGGGATTGAGGGGCTTTTCCGGGTTATACCGTAGCTGTCGTGGGACTAGTTCATCTAAATTATGATAATCCTTTAAAAGTACATGCAAAGCACCGTGAACGTAATGAACAAGAGTTCATCACGATGAGAGGTGAAGCGTTTAACTCTAAACAGGAAGTCCAGTTGGTCCGAACTCAACCTTTGGGGAGATAAAGTGATTGTGTTGCACAGTGTCGCCCCCTGGTTGTTGGCGTTGGAGTCGTTACCAGTGACGGTCATCCAGAGCAGCAAGTCGTCGCTCAGAGCCACGGCAGCCAGTCCATCGCCGGCCTTCAGCTCTTGGTACCCAGATCCATCCAGCTGGACAGAACCGATGGTCCCCAATTCTGAGCAAAAAGCCGAGCTCCATTACGTTTTCCAAGCAAACATAACACGCATGAAAATATAACTTTTAGTTGCAAAAACATCTTTACCAGCGTCGGCCCAGTAAACCGTATTCCCATTACCGGAGAAGACGAGGGACGTGGGCCGAACAGCATCCTTCCGCACCACCCTACGCTCGGCGCCGTCCATGTTAGCACACTCTACAGCTGCTGCGCCCTGCAGGTCCAGGTTGGCGAAGCACACTCTCCCACTGGGTGGGTGCAGGGCGATGGACTCCACTCTACCAACGCCTTCCTTTAGGAGAACCACGGTGTGCGCCGCCGTGACGGAGGTGACCTGCAGGCGATGCTGTTTGCTGCTGCTCCAGTAGATGTTGAGCGTTACCCAGTCCAGAGCCATGGCAGTGATGGTGTCGCCCAAGAGCTTCAGGAGCTGGCCCTGAGGGGTCAGCTCCGAGTCCTTCAGCGTGAAGGAGCTGAGTGAGTTCGTGCCGCCGTCCGTCAGGAACAGCGTGTGGTCGCGCAGGATGTAGTCCATCACGGTGGCCTCATTGACGTTGGGCACCTGGAGGGCCAAGTGTTCAGGCCAGCCCTTCAGCTCCACCGCCCTGAGTCGGGACTGCAGGTAGATCTGCACACATCATGGGATTAAACACGCATTTATGTGAGTCTATATTTGTGCACAGCCTCCAGACTGGGCATCACACAAGCCGAAACCTGCCACCGTAACCACAAACCCTTGATCCATAACAGAACCAGTGTCAGCTAGTCCACCACTGGTTTGAGTAGCTTAGCATCCCAGCATCCTTAGCATCATCCTAAATAAAACCGCTCCAGGTCAAGAGATAGTTTAGCAAATAACATCAATATTTTGTGCCATGAATACAAGCTACACCAGTCTTAATGCTAAGCTAGGCTGCCGCTGAACGCTGCATCACATGGACCATACCCAGGGGTCAAACTCCGATGGATGCCTTAAAATCTTCCGACAAACTTTTTTAGCAGATTTGACTTTGTAGAACTAGGATCTGTAGAAAAACCTGGGTGACTTTTGACGGCGACAGCATCAGCAGAAACGCTGAGTTGACCAGACTGGAGCAGGTCAGACCATCTGCAGCCAGCAGAAGTCCAGAGGGACACCTGCAAACCGCCTTGGGTCCCGGGGCCAACACACACATGTGGGAACAGTCCATCTTCTCACAGGGGCCCTCGGAGGCCGTCTGGAGCCGCGGGTGGATGACCTGAAGACCAAAACAGAAACTTGAAGGCGGAAAGGCTTTTGCACTTTTAGATTCAAGCTGACTTTGAAGAATCAGCGAAAGTGTCCAGTTTATCCATTTATGAAGGAAAATACGTTTAAAAGGAAATCAAACGACAGTCAATCATGATCATCGCCTCTTTTTAAATGTAGATTTATTCTGAGTTGGATTACATCTAAATATCTGTTTTAGCCAATTGCACACAACTTTATACAACACCGGATTTCAAATTTTTAGTCCTTATTAATTTAAGTTGTTTTTGTGCTTTTTATAGTATTTCTGTTCCATATTATTGTTATTGAAGTATAACTGAAAACAATAAGATAAAATCAACCTTTATTAGTCCCACAACGGGGAAATTGCAGGGCTACAGCAGCAAAGAGGATATTACAGAATAACATATACAATTAAATTAAATGTGCAATAAACAATAAAACATCATCTGCAAAACGGTCTTCATGAAAATCGCCAAGAAAGTGCAAAAACGGATCTCAGAGGAAGAATGGGAATTAACTCCAGTTAAATCTGTAACCGTGGCAACGTGGAAATAAATTCTCAAAGCAAATATACAATAAGCTACTTCCATGTCAGAGACATCAAAGCCATCTGGTGAGATGCGACCAAGAAATCCCGGTTTCTAATGCTAGACAGGAAGTTGCCGTCATTGTTCACGGTCCAATCTGAGTACTAGAAAACCTTCAGGATTCAGTGACACGACCCGGTTTCATAAAGTCGCTTCGGTCCGACCATCAAGTGTAACCGAGCCGGTAATAATTACACAAAATAAGTTACATTTTTTCCTGTTTTAACCGACTGCCAGAACCTCCTTCTTCTGTTGTGTTTAATTTTAAATCACATTCAAAGGCCATCCCCTCATTTCTTCTTTGTTGGTATCCCCTCGCAGGAGAGGTTAGTTCTTCCAGGAAGTTAAAAGAAGTTATCCTCCATTAACTTCCTGTTATTTCTGTTGGTTACGTACTTATTTTATTCCTTTATGTTCAGACATATTTTTGAGTCCGTAAGAAGTAAGTAGAGACGAGCTGGGCTCAAACATTCGTATAAACCGAAGCATGTATCCTTTGTTTGTCGGGAAATAAACAGAACATCTCCAAAGAGGCTTCATATCCACCACACTGAACAGAACTCTACCAGAATCACAAACACACAACAAAAATGTTTGTAAATTTGATCATATAATTTCCTATAACATGCAAACAGTTTCCCCACCTTCACTCCAAATGGTTGTCCCGGTCTTTTCAGGAGAACTTGACGTTTTTTGCCAGAGATCTTTTGGGCAGCCAGCACCACCCGCCTCTGGGACTCGGACCAGAAGAGCAGATCGTTGAACACGGCGAGGGAGAACGGGTTCTTGGTATCGTCCATCTGCAGAATCTGAAAGACGATTGAGACACAGGTTCATTTAAATATCTAGTCCACTTATTCCCAGTCAGAATGAGGAAGATACTCCGATGAGGTACCACCTACGGTGTACTTCAGGTGCCAATCTACTCAAAACCGGACCTCCGTAAAATTTACCAACGAGTTATAGAAAAGTTGCATTTGTGAAAACATCCTCCGCCTTAAATGATTTACCCGGATGTCATCTCCATCCAGCGTCGCCGATCCAATGGCCTTCAGCCGAGCATCTGTCCAGTAGACTCTGTCTGAGGTGGCGTCCACAGCCACCCCGCCAGGCCAGCCCAGACTGGAGTTCACCACGGCCCTCCTCTCGGACCCGTCCATCCCGGCACGCTCTATCTTCACCACGCTACCAATTTCTGTCCAGAACATCAGCCTGGTGGGAGACAGATCCGGCTCAATACCCATCCTAAGGTTCTCATTACCATTTGAGTAGAGTTTGCAAATAAGGTTCTGACCCCTTTTGTGGCAAGAGTGCCAGAGAGCGAGGCTGATCCAGGTCTTCATCCAGGATGATGCTATGGTTCAGAGAGTCCACAGAGGTTGTGTCCAGTCTAATGGCAATAATCTGACTCTTCTCTCCGTCGATCCAGTAGAGGTTCCGCCCAAGCCAGTCCACAGCTACAGAATCTGCCCGGACACCTGTGGGGGGGGGGGGGGGGGGGGGGGGGGGGGGGGGGGGGGGGGGGGGGGGGGTCAAATGGGTCAACACCTATTCCTCTGCATTACGTCAAATACTCCAACCCTGTTTCTACTGATCCAACCGTTAATCAGAGTCCCTGTGGTCTTCAGGTCCAGCGAGGACCACCTGATGCTCTCAGTGTCCAGACTCTCCCAGTAGACCTTCTGCTCCGTCCAGTCATAGTCCACCGAGAGGATGGCGCTCGTGGCAGGGGAGGACAACGTGGCTAGGCTGCCACTGCGCAGGCCGAACAAGAGGAGGTCCGTTTGGACTGAGAGCAACAAGAAGGGCTCACCTGAATGATGGGAAGAGGAGAATCATAATAGTGGCAAATGTCATTTATTTAATTTCACTCTGTGTTCTGGAATTGGTGCAGTCAGTCCCACCTCCAACTTGAACCCATCTGTCACTCCTGCTGCCCACCTCACCGCTGTCGTACCCCTCAACATACTTCTGTCCTCCAAACTTCCTCCCTCAGCCTTCTGTCGTACACCGTCTCTAAATCCACGATGCGACTCCTTCTGACCTTCATCGGCGCTCTCAAACATCTCATCCACAGTCCTTTTTCTTGGCATGAAACCGTACTGATGCTCACACATAGTCACCTCATTTCTTTACCTAGCCTCCACTACTCTTTCCCAGATCTTCATCTATCTTCTGCTCTGAACATCACCCTTGTTCTTGAAAATCAGCAGCAGTACCAGCAGCAGTTTGGTCTAGACACCTCCATACCTCCACTGGTATGTCATCAGGAGCAACCGCCTTTCCGTTCTTCTTTCACCACAACCTTACCGATCCTTTGAACTTCCTGAGTTAGAGTTCTCACATCTCCCACAATTCTCTCTCACTTTCTTCTTTCCTCTTCACTCCTTCCACGTTGTCCTCTTATTCTACTCACTTGTTGGTACATTCCCATTTCTAGTCTTTATTGCCCTACCCCTCAACGTAATCTCTTGGGTGTAGCTACACATTTAATGATTTGTACAAAAAAAGCAATAATCCTTTGAGTTCCTTTCTGCACCGCTGGCCCCAAAGAGGAACATCTTCTACCAACAGACTTTACCGGTGATCTTGCAGTGGCGTCCCCCTGCCTCCATGATGTAGCCTGGCTGACAGTCACAGCGGTATGAGCCTGGTGTGTTGACGCACAGGTGACTGCACACATACGAGCTGTCGCACTCGTCAATATCAGCGCAGGTCAGCCCGTCCTCCATGAGCCGGAACCCTGCTGCACAGTGACACCGCTGCACGGCAAGAACCAGGTCATTAAAGGACGTCATTAAGTCATGATGCACATTTTTACTGCAGTCGGCAGGTTTGTTGTGCTGCTACATGCAGGAATTGGTGGCCCAACGGGAAACAGGAAGTGGGAGACGGCAGTTTCTCACCGTTCCCTGCGGTGTGCTGTAGCACTTCTGGGAGCAGCGGCTGAGATCCTCCTCTGCACATCTCATCTGGCAGCTTCCTCCCTCGTCCGAGCCGTCGGCACAGTTAGTCATGCCGCTGCACACCAGGACCGGATCCAGGCACTCCTGGCTGCCACACTGGAACTGGTCCGGGAGACATGGTACCGCTCCACCTGGGACCCACGCACACATTTTCAGGATTAGCCTGTCCTGTTGTCTTCAGGTCAGATGTGGCCCATGTCAGAATATAAACGGTTCCATAACGTGCTTTTTGGTTTTATAATGAATGAAACCTGCTTTTGAAGAATTATAGGTGTTTTATTCAGACTTAAATCCTTAACTGTGATGATTTAAGTAGAACAGATGTCGTTATGTGATGCCAAATGTAAAAAAAATGAACTGGTTTCTAAAGAGCATCCTGAGAAAATGCCGACATGTACCAGTCTGATGATCCGTCAACATACGTTCCTCCGATTTTAGCTGAAAGTTGATAATGTTTGTTTTTTATAATTCTCAAAAACAAGGTTTAACTTCATGTAAATCCGGTCAATTGATAAATTGTAAAAAAGGCAGCAAATAAAACCTGTGACAGTGAGTTCAAATGAGTCCAAAAGGCAAAAAAGCTCGAATTAACCCTGGAGGTCAGAAGGTCAACGGGAAACAGTTGACCTTAGCTCAGATTTTTACTTTAATCCGGCTACATTCTCAAATGAAGGAAAACATTTCGAAGCTCCAGTGGGTTTAGACTTCTAGTAAACTTGACAGTTCCACTGGAAGACCCTTTTTCAGTCATCTTAAGAGTTCTGGAATAATAAAAATGTATCATTATGTTTCTTTGTTTGTTTAATATAGCAGTAGGTAAAAGATTTGTAATGCTCCGCCATTACCAACATCAGTTTTTAATCATTTCCGCCTCATTTATATCCTCGAAAAGTCTGCGATATTGTGAAATAAGTCGCTGCCGCACCCGCCACGGATCCTTCGTGTTAACGCGATAACTCGAAAACTATTTCATGGACCATTTCATTATTTTAGACCTTTATGCGAGGAAGAACTAGATTGATTTTCGGAAATGTCGGTTTCTGCCATAAGGGGGAGTTTACTGGTCGGATTTAGTCCACATTTGGTGCAAACACTATATTATATTCACTAGGTGGCGCTTTTTTACGAAAAGATCGTGAGATCTTTTTTATCGCTACTTCCTTTTTGGGCTTTCTGTGAAACTGTAGTCAGACGGACTCCAGAACAAATTTCCCAAAAGATCCATTTCCAAAAGAACCTCTTGTCTTTACTCACATTCGGTCTCGTCACTGCCATCGTCGCAATCCTTGGAACCGTCGCACCTCCAGGCTGCAGGGACGCACTGGGTCTTGGATTTGCACGACCACTGGTACTCTCCACAGGCCACCGGACTCACGGAGCAATCCTAAAGACAAACCATTTAGATGACCTTTGACCTTCACATGGCAGGGGCATGAAGAATTCAGAAGTCCAGATTTTTTTTCTTCAGCTCAGTTCTTGAAATTTGAGGTTTTATTATTATGTTGTCTTTGTTGATCCGACCCCAGACCATCCACACAACGTAAACGGTCCAGTCCAGAACCCCTTCACATTGAGTGTTGTGGTCTAAACCATTGATTTTGCCTCGAATACCCACCTTCTCGTCCGAGCCGTCTTTGCAGTCCTGGAATCCGTCACAGAGCCACTCCGGCAGCAGACACTCCTTACTCAGGGGGCAGCGGTGTTTGGTGGTGCAGACCGGTAACGTTGTGCAGCTCTCCTCGTCGGAGCGGTCCAAGCAGTCCGGATGACCGTCGCACCGCATTGTGGCCGAAACACATTGTCCACTGGTGCACTTGAAGTTATTCCCGGTGCATCCCACTTCCACTACAGAGGGGGTCAAAGGTCAGAGGGGTCTCCCGTCCAAGCAGCTCTGATTAATATCCTGTTTTTGGTTTCATACCGCAGTTGGCCTCGTCGCTGGCGTCCCAGCAGTCCCTCTCCCCGTCGCAGAGGAAGCTGGCAGGAATGCAGCGGTTCTGGCCGTCACAGCGATGAGCGCAGCTCTCCGTCTGCGGGGAACAACCCTGCTCGTCGGACCGGTCCCGGCACTGAGCAGCACCATCACACACCTGCTTCAGCGGTATGCACTTCTTTCCATGGGCGCACTGGAACTGGCCTGTGGGGGACAGAACCACAAAGATCAGTTACGTACTTCCTTCTCTGCACTGACAAAAACAAGCCAGCATGTTTTTCATTACATTCAGGTTAATGTTTATAATGTATCGCAGATACTTTGTGTTAAAGCGACAACTCAGACGGACCTTAGCACGAGGAAGAACCGAAATCAAATTTTGGGAACGGTCAGTTGCATTTTTCCACCACTAGGGGGATATTTATCTCCAAAATCAATATTTGAGCCATAATTTCTCAACTGTTGGTCCGATTTATTCCAAATTTGATGCACATGAATCGATTCAAGGAGATCCATCCTCCATAAGTCTTGTTTTATTCTATTAGCTCATATTTTAATCACTAGGGGGTTCTTTTCAATGAAAAAAAAAAAACTAACTTTTGAATGGTTGGTCTGATTTACTTCAATTTTGAACCAACTCAGGGAAATCTAACATGTAATTTATATATTTTACTGTAATTGTTCATATTTCACTCACTAAGGAGGTGTTTATTGCAAAAAGGTTTTTGACCGTTACTTCCCAACAATATGTCCGATTATGTCCAAATTGGCTCATTATTTTGTAAATATAGGGGGGGGGGGTTATGTGGAATTTTCTCATCCCTAACTTCCCAACCATCAGTCCAATTGTAGTGGCTATAAGGAAATCTGTCTTCTTTTATTCCTGAGCTCAGAAAAACCATTAAACTGTATTTATCTTCATCATTGAGTCACTATGGGATCTGATCCTAGAGCAGACTGCTGAATCCATAGAATCGCTGGTACAACGCAGGGGACTTGGGCCTTTGAGGATTAACCCTTAAAGCAAAGTTGTCGTTTTGGTTAAAGTAAAGTGTTTTTCTCCTGCAAACACATGAAAATGACATTTGAGAAATAGAGTGAAAGAGTATCACAGGACTGTGATGTTCAGAACCTCAAGAAGTGAGAGCGACTGCCGCCCACAGAAAAGTCCAAACTCTGAATTCATCCACAGGAGAGAACGCCCACAGCAGAGTACCTGGTTGGCACGCCGATGAAGAGCATCCCTCCTCGTCGGAGCCGTCTCCGCAGTCCGCCTCTCCGTCACAGAGATGTGCGTGGAGGAAACACTGGGCCTCGTCTCTGCAGGGACTGGATCCAGAAGGACATTTGATGCGGGCCGATGCCTCATGAGGGGCAGCAGGGGGCCCAGAGTTCACGCCTCTCCCTTTTTCTATTCCGTCGCTCTTCCGGTCCTCTGACGCCAAATGGAACAAACATTATGACTCAAAACCGCCTCCTTTGATCTGCATCTGCCTCCTCGCATCCGGCCAACTCACCGCAGCCGGCCTCGTCCGTGGCGTCCAGACAGTCCAGCTCGCCGTCACAGAGGAACTGCGCCGGCAGGCAGCGGCTCTTGCCGTCACAGTGGTGAACGCAGCCCTCGGACTTCTTCGTGCAGTCCAGCTCGTCAGAACGGTCCTGACACTGAGGCGTTTCGTCGCACACCTGGGCCTTGTCGATGCACTTCTTCCCGTGGGCACACTGGAACTGATCTGTTGAGTTCACAGGACAAAGCTGTGGTTCTGACCCGAATACAAACATTGTAAGTGCCGGTATAAGGTCTAAGACGGACTTTATTTTATAACATAACAGTTTCCAGTATTTAATCTTCAACTAATGAAGTCAAATGCAGATTAAAAAAACAAAACATTCAAGCCCATTATATTACATTTATGCATCATAATTAAAAGGTAATATTTCCAACAAAAAATTTAACGTGAACTGATGAACTTTATGTGATGCATATTTTTCATTAAAACTAATGAATGAAACAAGAATGAGATTCATGTAAAAGTTCTAAAAAATCTTACATGATTTAAATACATTTCCCGTTCAACTCATCATTTTCTGAAAATTACATGTTATTTCTCCTACAACTGGAAATATTGAAACTTTATTCAAACTTTTTAGGCTTTTTACATCAATTTTTTTCCTAATTAACCGATTTATGCTGATTCTATGACATTTGAATACATACTTTTTAAAGGAATTGTTTAATTAAATAAAATCTGACGGATGAAATCACTTATTCATGTTTTTGAGAGTGGAGAATTACCATATAATAAATCTTATTTTCATGATCTAGAACTAGAGGGAGCAAATTTTTTACAAACAGTCTGTTAAATCCATTAGAATTCTGCAGAACCACAGTCTGCAGCCTCCAACGGAGACCAAGAACTCTTTTCTCCAACAGCTCACAGTTCTTTTTATTTGATAGACTTCATTGATTTTAGCAGCGTGAACCTAATAAACCGGGAATCTTACTCTATTCTATTTTTTTTACCATTTTGGACAATTTCCAACTACAATTTCTGCTCAAATCGATAATCTACTCACTTACTCTGATGCTAAACTGCAAAAAATAAAATCTAAGTAGCAGGAAATATTTTAAAGTAAGATAAAAGCTTCTTTTTTCTTTACCTGACAAGATGTTTGTCTCACCAGATTGTTTCTAGGTTCAAGCATTTCACTTTCTCCAAGCTTTTAAGTCCTTAAATTGAGATTTTATTCCTGTTTGCGAGTCAGTTAATCCTCAAAATCAGAATGACCGTCGTTACGAACGAGGACGCTTGATCAACGTCAGAAGTTCTTATTTCAAGTCTCCTCTCCTGTTCATCTCTTTACCAACGTGTTGAGAAAAGTTCTTGAACTCTCTTTGGGTCGAGGCAGTTATTAGTTTTAAAACAAGTTGCTATAAGGTTCTATAAAACAGAACAGAAAGCCCTTTTTCAAGATGACGGGACCAGCTTTTGCAGTTTTTGAGCACATTTTCTTACAAATTGTGAATAATTCTTAAATATTTCTCTTCGTATAAAAGACAAATCTACTCGTCTTCAGTCTCGCTACACTTATTTTATGATAAACGGGTTCCTAGAGGCTAGACATTTTACCATTTTCCTGTTCCGTTGGCAGATAATTCAACTTATGTTAAGTAATATAGCCCCCCTAATTTCATTTTAATAAAAGCTTTGTCATTTTCTAGAAATACAATGAGATTAGCAGAGAACAAAAGGTTAAAAAAAACAACCCTAAATAGAATATTAAAAAAAACAAATGCTGAATTCAGTGGAGGCACTTTTTGGCTCTGGTATTGAGCTTATTGCACTTAAAAGTCCAGATTCCCCTTGAAATCAGGACAAATGATAAAATATCTTGCATCAAATGGGTTATTGCATTAGTAGGGGCAAAAAAAAAGCAGAGCTTATTTTGTTATTTGTGGATTCATGAGTAAGGATGGAGACTTTTATCCCGTCGGACGCTCAAAATTCATATAAAACGCACAATTTTCATGTACTGGCACTCATTTTCAAATAGTTACAATACAGATTAAACATTTTTACCAAATACATATTCAAAACAGTCTTATCTAATCAGACTTCCACCAGCGGTGACGGTCAGAACTCTCTCAGAACCGTCCGATCTGGCAAATTTTTATCTTTTCCACCAAGCAGTCATAACAATGATAACAAAGGCAAAGTTGGATTTGACTTCACCGGGTTTTATCTGGGGATACGGTTCAGTACCTTCACTGCACACTGAAGCACAGTCCTCTTCGTCCGAGTCGTCCTTGCAGTCGGACTCTCCATCACACACGTGTTTGTAGAGGACGCAGTCCGAGCCATCCTTGCAGGGTTTAGAGGTCAGACCACATTTCAGTGGGCCGCTACTAGCTGCAACGACTGTGGGGATAAAGATGACATTAAAGAGAAAAAAGAATCACTGTTCTCCTCATTCTGGGTCTGACTCCATAAACTTCAAATGTTTAAATGGAAAATTCTAATGTTTGAAATGTGACATAGATTTTTTTTTTTGTAAAAAC
This sequence comes from Lophius piscatorius, assembly GCA_009660295.1. Taxonomy (NCBI): domain Eukaryota; kingdom Metazoa; phylum Chordata; class Actinopteri; order Lophiiformes; family Lophiidae; genus Lophius; species Lophius piscatorius. The sequence goes on along the minus strand of VRLP01001949.1, from coordinate 58,153 downwards.
AGACTTTGGCTCACCTTTCAAGGGCCCTGACAAATGCAATAAAACTGCAAAAAGAAACAAAAGTCCCCCCATTGCCAGAGATAAAACAAAGCGGACCGAAGACAGCAAGTGCAAGTGTGTAGTATTTTATCAGGGTACCAGGTGAGGCAAATCCCACCTGATTGAACACCTGAGAGAGGGGAGGAGCCACGTGCCACCTATGACCTCCTGATTACTCTCACGTCATATATAAAAGCAGTTAAAGTTAAATCACACTTACTCATGTTTGGGCTTCTCTAATTAGAAAAAGCTACATCTAATTGCTCATTTTCATGTTTTAGATTTTTTGAGAGTTTTTTAATTCAAAGAAGGTTGAAGGTAATCGGCCACTCATAACCAGAAAAAATATAGGAGAAAAAAAGCAAAGGAATAAGAGTGAGAGCTTAGAATAAAAAAATTGTAATAATCAGTTATAATAATGAAGAAGGTGGCTAACAGCAGTTTCTAAACTACTTATTAATTAGCCCTAATGTTGTATTCAGTTGAAATTGTAGATAGGGAGGAATGATAACAATAATATAAAAAAGTAAATCAAAATAATAGTAGTAGATAAGAGAATAGAATAAAAAGACTAATGCATAGATTTAAAAAAATTAAGAAGTTCACTCTCCAAACGTGCAATAATATTTTTGCCCTAAACCTCTCTTGATTGACGGATGGATAACCATGCTGTCAAATAAACATTAGAGATTGTGAAAAGCATCAGCCACTCCTGAGAGTGTATCATCGTTTAATTAACCAATCGTATTTGAGAGGGTGGGACTAAGAGCTCCTACCGATCCATCAAGTTTGTTTTGTTGTTCCGGTCAAACTAACCTAGCTAATGAGCTCCAGTAGCACTGGTAGCAAGTTGAGAATAGCTCCTGGAATTAGCTGCAGAAAATTACAGTTTAGGCATCCCCTTTTATGTCGACAAGGTGCTTAGAGGGTTGTGCACATCTTTCTCGTAGGAGCCGGAGCTTGGGACTTTACACACGGGGTAACTACTGAAATACTTGAGCTGTTTTTGTCGACTTTGAGGCATGTTGTGTGAGGGATGTAGGGTCCGTTAGCCAACGCTTCAGTTTTGAAGAGTTCGGCCAAGATGCTAACTCATTTAGAGGCATAATTGACTAAAAGTCCACAACGCGCAATAGCTGCATTTAATTAAAAACATATAACAATTAAGAATCAGAAAATGACATCTGCTTTGATAATAGCCTGAGTTTAACTGACAGGCTGGCGTTAAGCTAACAAAGTGACCGGACTGTTGCGCATCGGAGCTTCTTTTCTTTTTTTTTCGTGGATCACAACAAAAGGATTTTTGATAACAAGCTGGCAGCTAGCTGGCTGAAGCTAACATTAGCTGACCAAGCTACTCTATGAAATACATCCAATCTGCTATATTAAAGTTAATCTCTTTTGGTTTCCAGATAAGGCTAGTCCAGTGTTTTGTTGCTAATCGCTCAGGAAGCTAACGCTGGTCAACTTATTGTTGTGATGTGATCCAAGCTGGGCCCCCCATCAGGTAGCTAGCAGCCGGCCTTCCCAACCCACATTATGTCCAGTTAGCCAAAGGGGGCCTGTCAGAAAACACTCCCCTATAGTCACATAGTTTTAGAATGTTGTTTACATATTTAGAACGATTTTCTACATGCAAAGGAATCTGTATAGCCTGCTAGAAAGTGTGTTAACTTTAGTAAGTTTGCAAGTCAGATCTCTTCGTGACAAGCTAATCAGACTCAGCTTTATTGACAAAGTGTGTGTTTACATACAAGGAATCTGTTTTTTCCATGCTCACGAGGTTCTTTCAAAGGAAAGAACAACATTCGAACATCCGCATGAGTTGTGGTCTATATATAAGTCAATTCTTAGGTGGTTTGTCAGTGGTGATGGTGTAAAAAAAAAAAAGGAAAAGGTACTTTGTTTGTTTCTGGGGAAATTAAGATGTCTACTAGCATCTGGGGTGTATCGCAGAAAGCGGGTTCAGCAATCTCTGTGATTATCCCTGAAGTCCGGGTGGATTAACCCTGAGATGAGAAACTCATAGAAGAGCTGATTTGAGTTGGTTCAGTCAACTCTGAGTTGTTTAACTCTTCAGTTTAACTTGTTCAAGAGGACCATCAAAAGCCATCATCAATGGAGCTCAGATAGTGGGATTAACTATGGCGATTGGTTAAACGCTATGGCCCTAGTTGACCCAGAATTTTCTGCGGTAAATATACCACAACGCAGCCCCAGTTAGGAATAGAAAATTTTACATTAGCTTAATGATTAAACCTTCAACATCACAAACCTATTAGTTTTAATTATTTTTGTCATATTAAAGTAAATATCAGTCAGTGGCTTCAAAACCCAGTCTGCCGAGTTAGTGCAAGGAAGAGGATGTCCTCTTACATAATATCCTGCTGATCAGTGTTACTTTTAATATATGCATATGGGTATTTACTTTAGAGGAAGCTCCAAATTGCAAAAATTGGAGCGCAACACCAAGACTACGCCAGAGACATCCGCGGTGTCTGATGTTAGAGATGTACAACTTGTGAATGTTATGCATTCAGATAAGTGATGGGATGTGTACAGAAACAGCGTATTTGGACCAGGGTATTCATCAAGGAATGAAAGCACATTCAATCTGGGTCCAGCTCTCCCCTCCAGATGTAAATCTATAATATATGACATGAGAAAAAGACACATCACATCTGACAGCTCTGCTTCAGGCACAGTAGGGGGATAAATCGGGGAAAAAACTCAGGCTTTGTTGAAGAACACCCTGGTTAGTTTCACAGAGTTAGTTGCCACGGTAACTGACTCAGAGTTACACTACTTCGCTTTCTGGTACAGAAAACCCAGAGTTTACCTCATCTCAGGTTTAACAGACTCAAGTTCGTTAACTAAAAGTTTCTGCTAAACTAAACTAAATTTAATAATAATAAATAATAAATAAGTAATAATGCAAAGTCACAGCAACTTGCAGATTCAACTATACAACACAATTTTGTTTAATGTAGAATATATGATATATGTTAACTATGCAAGAGAATAAATATCTGACAGTATCTACATAGTGTAGAATGTAGATTACCATGACATTCAAAGTCCTATAAAAAACACGAAGAAATGTGCATTTAGCTGTAGTATGGTGTAGAGTAGAGGTATTGGACCTTTTAGTGTCCTGGTTATAGTAGTTTTATTGGTTCATCAGACTGATGGCCTGTGGAAAGAAACGGTTCATGTGGTAAAATGTTTTATGTGGGCTGAGCCCTTGGCGCCAGGAGGACATTTCTTTATTTATTTTATCTTATTTATTTGTGGAATAGTCATTTAGATTACAGTAACTCCTTTGATATGTGTTTAAATCAACAGAACCTCACCAGAACCAGATAGAGAGACCATATTCCTCCTGTTTTAGCCTCCCTTCATTGGCTTCCCGTTACTTTTAGAATTGATTTTAAGATTTTATTGCTAACTTTTAAGGCCTGCTCTGGATTTCCATTCCCCCGACTCCTTAAGAGCCCGATCGTAACCTGAGGTCCTAAGCCAAGGCTCTGTTAGACGTCCCCTCGATCCAATCTGAGGACCAATGGTGACCAGGCTTCCTCGATCAGGGTCCCTTCTCTCTGGAACAATCCTCCAGAAGAGATCAGACTAGCTGGATCCTTATCCACTTTTAACCTCGTGTAAAACCACATGCTTATAAATGCGCTTTTACTGGGGGTCTGGTCTGACTTATATCAATTATGTAACTCTAAAGCCTTTTTATGCATTCTCTCTTATATCATCTATTTCATAACATTTTATAACATTTAAATTTTTTTTTTTTACTGTTTTTATAAATTGACATAAAAATGTTATCACTTTGTTTGAGAAGTGCTATATTAATAATGTTTGTTATTATTATTATTGTAGCAGGTAAAAATGCTCATTAAAGTTAGAATCTCAAAGAGTGAGTCGGCCAAGAGACTATAAACAGACATAGTAGAGTTTTTACATCTACAGTTTTTATGTACAACCTTTTTACACTGCAGATAAAAGAAAAGAAATAATCAAAGACAAATGAAATCAAGTCTAAATAACACGATTCATCTTGGATTAATGGTCAAATAAGGTGATATTGTGCAAAATTTCTGTCGTAACAGAGACGTGAAATCATTGAGCTGACCATGAACACAAACAAGTGGGACAAATTATACAAACATCTTTCAGTTAAACCCAATAGAAATTTAAAGGACCACAATCTGCTGCCAGAACATTCATCTCTCTGACAATTTTTTTTATTGGGCTTGTATTTTATGTGACAAAATGTATATTCTGAAGTCTTATCTGAACAGGCTTCTGTCAGCAGCGATTATTCCAGTAAGCATGAGCAGCGTATCAAAAAGCTTCTTGTTTTTTCTTCTTATGCTGGGTTCTGGGTGAGAGCACAGACCGTAATGCTTCTGCTTTTTACACCTGTATGTAGTCGGACAGAACATTTACGTCTGTATGTAGTCGGACAGAACATTTACACCTGTATGTAGTCGGACAGAACATTTACACCTGTATGTAGTCGGACAGAACATTTACACCTGTATGTAGTCGGACAGAACATTTACGTCTGTATGTAGTCGGACAGAACATTTACTCCTGTATGTAGTCGGACAGAACTTACGCAGAAAAGCATGATTTTGGGTCACTGATCTGCACGGGTCTGGATGTTTTGATGAGGTTGTATTTATGTTGTTTTTTTGTGTGTGTTTGACTCTCTGAAGGTACTCGTCTCTTATGAATAAACCCGGCTAGCACTGGCTTCCACACTGTGACTCACTGGTCACCAGAGGGGCCCCATCCGACAGAGCAAGGGCCCAAACCGTAGCTCTAGGTCCCCTCTGTCCGTGTGTGAGAGCTTGTGCCGAGTCCTCTGGAGACTCCCGGTGTGTCCAGCTAAGATGTCCTCCATCTTGCCGTTCACCCCACCAGTGGTGAAGAGGCTGCTAGGCTGGAAGAAGTCGTCCAGCGGTCCAGGCGGCGCGGGCGGCGGAGAGCAGAACGGCCAAGAGGAGAAATGGTGTGAGAAGACTGTGAAGAGTTTAGTGAAGAAGTTAAAGAAGACCGGCCAACTAGATGAGCTGGAGAAGGCCATCACCACACAGAACTGTAACACCAAGTGTGTCACCATCCCAAGGTACGCTGCTCAGTGCTACACAACTGAAAGGTACTTAGTACTTAGCTGCGATCTCTGTGTCAGATGAAGCCATGCTTGGCGTTTTAGGATTAGCCGATCTCCCCCCTTTTTTAATTCTCCTGAACCAAAAAGTCCCCATACCCCTGTGTTGTACATACAAGCAATTCTCCTCAAATTAAATGCTATGTCAACAATATTTTTTGAAGAAAATTAGACCAACGGTTGAGAAATTATGGCCGGAAAAAGATAAAGCTCCCACAATTGTCAGGAATGAAAAACCGAACTTTCCCCAAATAAATCCAGTTCTTCATTTCATTAAGCTCTACGTGGGTATACAATTTGAAAATGTTCTATGAGATAGTTTTTGAGATATAAACATAAAAAACAATGTTTTTTCGTAAAACAGCTCCTCCTAGTGATTGAAATATGAACTACTAGAGTCAAATATATTTTCAGGATAGATCTCCAGTTGATTAATATGCACCAAAATCCAACCAATGGTTAGGAAGTTTTTTTTTGAAAATTATCCTATTTTGAAAATAGTTTGAGTTATCGCATTAACACGAATGATCTGCGGCGTTTGCCGTGATGATTCCATAATATTCCCGACTTTTCGGGGATATAATTATATTCCTGAAAAGTCAGGGATCCTTTGAGTAAATGGGATAACTCAAAATCTATTTCGTGGATCATTTTCATTTATGTTTATGCCCTCATACATCTTAGTGAAAGGAAGAACTGGAAAGATTTTGGTAAAGGTTAGTAGCATATTTCCGCCACAAGGTGGAGCTTTTCTCCAAAACTTTTCAGGCCATAATTTCTCAACTGCTGGTCCGATTTAGTCCACACTTGGTGCGTTTAAATCAACTCACGGAGATCTTTCTTGTACAAAACACATTTTACTCTTTTCTTTTTTGTTTGTTCCTTTTTTTTTTTTTTTACAAAATACACTGTTTTTTAATTTTAGGTGTTCAATCAGGAGAATTGCTTGTACTTCGCTGGGGGTTTGGGGGCTTTTCCAGTATATACACTTGATATCAGGGACGTCAGCATTGGCCTAATTCTGTTCTCCAAATGTCCTTACAGAACACTATAAACTGTTGTTAATGTGAAATGTTTGTTTAGGATGCAGCATCGTTAAAAATGTTTTATCTGGGAGACCCAGACCTGCCGCTCAATCGAAAAAACCCAGATTGCTTATTAATGATGTGCTTGAACATCAGCCGTACTCACAGTTTGTATTTCTCTCATAAAGAAATTTGCACAGAAGATGTCGTCTTTATCAGCCAGCCAGCCTTGATGGCTCAGATTCGTGTTCAGTGGGAACATCGTGTTAACGCGTTCATTCCTCACTGAAGAGCCGCCAACGACCACGTCAGATGTTTGTATGACTAGAGATAGCAGGCTGCCGGTTATCGCCTGAGAATTGTTCTAGGCCGCAATGTTATGCTTGTAGAGATGCAGCGGCTGGCTCGATGTGAGTTTGAGGAGTTCTTGTGAAAGACAGGAAGAGAACGCGAGGCAGCTTTATTTATTTAGCACATTTCAGCAACAGGGCAGTTCAAAGTGCTTCACTCAAACTATCAGGAATATCGCAACAAAATACGAAAGAACATTAAGACATAGTACAAACAGTTTAAGAAACATGAAGGGAAATAATTGAAAAGAAGCTAGAAGATAAAAAAGACAAGAATTGAAGAAAATCCAGAAGGCTGGTTTTCGAAACCATCTGATGACAGTTTGACAAATTTCTGTCAGGCGGAGTTTTTCTATTGGACTTGCCATTTTGGCTCGTACTAATGCAATGTTGGGATTGATTCTGGTTTACCGTGGTTAAAAATAGCCGTTGAATGCGGGGATCTACAGGCTGCTTTGACTGGGAAACCAAAGTTGGTTTCTGTCGCAAACCAGACAAATGCAATCTCAATAGTTGCTAAGGTCCGACTGAAGCACAATGTTGTCGTGTGTTTGTAGCATTTAACATGTAAAACGTTATTGAAGCAACTTCTCTCATTGGTCCTCATCCCAAGTTTTGATTTCTTAGTTTTTTGTCCGTTTTCCCCCCCCCCCCCCCCCTCTATGGATACATCCTCAATTTCCTTCCTTTTTCTTGCATTACTTTTCCAAGGCGTTTGAGTCATTTCCAGTCTTTTGCATAATGCAACACTGCGTCTTTCACCTTTTTTTTTTTATCTCACTCATGTTTGTGCATTACCATATTCCATGTTATGTTCTTCCCTGCTTATATCTGTAAGAAATGCTTCCCTTTGTTTGAAGTCCTCATCTTTCATTTCCATATAGAAAACCTCTCTTTATTTTTTACCGTAGGACTTTCATTAACTCTATAATGTCCTTCTCAACTGTTTGGTTGAGCTTATTTGATTCTTTATATCTTATTGGAAAATGTGAGTGAACCCGTTTATTGTATGAGCCAGTGGCAGTACTTGTGTAAGAGTAAGGGGCCAAGGAGGGAGCCCTGAGGGGCCCCACAGGTCAAAGGGGTCACATTTACCATAGCCATCGAGAAAGTCCTTTTCCCCCCCCCCGCATGTTAAAGGACGTGAGGACATACCCAACAGAATTATATAACTTCATACAACCAGAAAAGTCTCATAAGGGTCAAATAGTTTTCTAAAAACATTCTTTCTACTTTCTCCTAAAGGTAGGATTTAGAGTTGACTATTTTCCATGAACCACAAAAATTTCATGCTGAAATAATTTTCTAAGTCTGATTTATTTGTTCATTCATTTTGAATCTGTTTGCATTTATATTTATGGTTTATCCCAAGACTGGTTAAAAAAAACATTTTTAAAAGAAAGTACAGATGCGTTTTGATCTCGCAGCAGATGAATGTTAATTCTGTGTGGAGAGAGTGGTCATGTGACCTACGCCGGCCCTCTATGAAAAACTCATTTTGAATTAACACGCGTTTTTCATCAAAGACGGTGTCAAACACTGTGAGTGAAACTCAGAGATGAAACAGGACAGACGAGGACAGGCAGAAACAAGAAGACACGCACTCTTGAGAAACCAGAACCCAACGAGACCCAAAAACCAAACACGGAGCGGTCAGTGGTTCCCACAGAATTTAGAGATAAGATAAACCTTATTTTCCCCGAAAGGGGAATTCTCCTTGGGCAGCGGCGCCGTCATACGGCTCTGTGCGATTACAGCGGCCGCCGCTGCAGTATAACAAAATATAAAGAAGAAAACACCAGGTATAAAATCAGATATAGTTTTTATTTATTTGTGAGGACATTAAAGGGTTAAAGTCCTCCCATTACATCCCGCTGATATTTCTGAATGAGCCACGTTCATCGTTTCTTTTTGTTTTCTACTCCCCTGTGTGCAGCAATTGCTCCGAAATCTGGGGACTGAGTTCCCCGAACACGATAGAACAGTGGGACACATCCAGCCTATACAGCTACCCGGACCAAACCAGGTGACCCGCCTCAACTATTGTGTGGTGTTGTATTCGACTCGGATGTGGGAGAGGTCTCTCGATCCCTTCCATTTCCGTTTCTCTCCCTAATCCGCTCATCCTACGTGTCGTCCTCCCTCCTCCATCCCAGATCATTGGATGGCCGCCTGCAGGTCTCCCACAGGAAGGGGCTGCCCCATGTTATCTACTGTCGCCTGTGGCGATGGCCGGACCTTCACAGCCACCACGAGCTGCGTGCCATTGAGGCGTGTGAGTATGCCTTCCACCTCAAGAAGGATGAAGTCTGCATCAACCCCTACCACTACCAGAGGGTGGAGACCCCAGGTGAGACCTCTTCATACCGAAACCACGCACTCTTCTTTACGCTTCATTGTATGTTTGTCGCATGATTGTTTGAATCTGTTGGCTCCTGAAAGGAAAGAACCATCATTTAAACTCTTTTGACACGCCCCTGATTGTTCTACCATACATTCTGAACTTCACTCAGATATTCATGGCTGACAGTTTTGGCCTTAAAGATCTGATAATTGGCCAGTTTGTGTTGTTTAACTTTTAATTTGGTGAAACCCCCTCACTTTTGTTAATTGAAAGGAAGAACTTGACCTAAGAAGTATTCTGATTTGTTCTCTCGCTGACCAATGGATGAGCAGATCAGTAAAGTTGTCATGTATGCTACAGTAAATACTGGATGAAGCTAACAGGTTAGCTTACTACAGCAGAAATGGACGGAGCTGAGGAAAACCTCTGAACTTAACTTTGTGCAGGAGTAACAAAAGAACGGCACCTTTTTAAAACTAACTCACGGATATTTTTCTTTACAATAACAACAAACTTCCTGTTTTATTAGAGCAAAGACAGTCTGGATATAGGGTTAGAAATAAGAGAGAAATAACAACATTTTTGCAGAGAATTGACACGATTCTATTTTTAATCAATTTCAAATCAGCTGATACAGATGATACAACCGAAACCTTTAAAATATGTGATAAAAGGGCAAGAAAAAATACGCCGGTGCTACAAGACCAGTTTACGAATCACCAGAACCTTTTAGGCAGCTCATTGTTTCTGCTTCTTGGCCAAGAACAAAACCAATTAGCCAAAAATAGCATCTAGTAAGGACTGAGCTTTTTAACAATGGCAGGAAATGATCAATTTACCAGACGTAGAATTGCAACAGTAGGTGGGTTTACGTGGACACTTTTCTTCTTTCAGAACAAAATCATTCCCAAAGAATATTCCTGTCTGACTGTTTACACGAGGAAGGATTTAATCGGATCTGGTGTTTACATGCGTCGACACATCGATCGGAAGAGCCGTCAAAAGCTGAGTGAAGAGCGCGATATCCACTAATAGTTGATATCATCCGACGCATCGTTAAAATTAGAAACTCAGGGTCTCGAGGGCTGGAGCCTCTCCCAGCTCTTTAATTACTTCATTCTTGCTCAATAAAAAGCGAAGTCGGTGGTTCTGATCCACTTTGTTGTTGAGGGATTTACGCTTATAATGAGCAGCTCCTCGCGTTTTTTCGCAGACCTGTATGTAGAGTTAATTATTTCCTACTATCCCTTAATGTTTTGAGAGTTTGTAACAACAACAAACTCTCTGCTGTGGTCTGGATCATTAAATGCCGGCGGCGTGCAAATAAATAGTGCCGCCAGCCACGCGCTCGCCAGGGATTATACCGAAACACCGTTTACATGCAGCGCTTGTCTTAAAGGACTTTCGACTCTTTCTCTGAATCCCAATGACTTCCACAACCTGGATGGCAACCTTTTATCTGTACGAGGAGAGTAGTGTTTGTAGGAATCATCTCCTTCCCACCAGGACTCACACCGTCACTCAACCTTTCCCCTTACTAATTTGCTGTTCTTTGCGTTCTCACCAAAACCTCAACCGTTGAGAGAGAATGCTGACGCACTTCTTCTGATGACGCTGATGTCTCTAATTAAAATGCGGCCGAGTCATCATCATTTTGAAAATAGATTGCATAAAGGTGTGAATGGAGATCGCAGTTTAATAATGATAAATCACCCGGGCCTGGCAACACAAGTAGGGGGGGCGGGTCTTTGGTGCCGTTTGTTGGCGTGGCAGAGTGAGTACCTAGAGTTCTTGTGAACATCTTCAAGTTGCCAGGTAACCGGTGCACTCCTCAGAAAGTTCACACATTTTTATACAGATAAAATAATCCAGCTAATGTAATCGGTGAGCGTCAGAGGTGCTGGTAGCTGCTAGGGCAGATGTTATATTACATTTTTAGAACAGAACCAGGAGAGTGATGTTGTTCATACGACTCCTAAGAAGTAAGTGAAGAGGTTCAACTTCCAAAATGTCGGACTGGTCTGTCGGGAGTTTGTGGGACGAACAGGTTTCAAATCTGCAGAGAAACATGCATCAGCTGGCCGTAGTAGGCCGTTCTAAGTGTCACAGGAGAATTCAGTAGTTTGCCATTATCCATTATTAAGGAAGGAGGTTCTGTTTTCACTTTTGTGCGTTTGTCTGTTTGTTTGTGAACAAGATTACGGAAAAACGACAGGACTGGTTTGCATGAAAACTTACCCAGAGGTAGGTTCTGGCATATCCTTGAGGTGGTTGAATTGTGATGACGTTGTGTGTTTTCCTTTGATGTTTCTTTGGGGGTGGAGCCGGTGGCTCGGTTTTCACGGGTACCTTTGATCCCTTTGATGTTCTTTTCGGGGTGGAGCTGGGTGCTCAGTGGGCTAAACAGAGACGCTGAAGGGGAAGGCGCAGGTGACGAGCGGCTACAGATTATTTGAGAAATACGCAGAGAGTTTGTTGGAATGGTAGATTTAGGAGGTGGCTATAACTCCGACATTAAAGGAGGAATCTGCATATATTATTCCTTAACCATGGCGGAGGTTTTTGCTCTCTGAGTGCTTTTTCTAGCAAAGTCATTGTTGTTGAGATTTTCCACAATAACACTAGACTCATATTCTTTCCCTTTAAGCTGATAATAATTTGAGAAGACCTATAATTGATATCTGTTCTCCTGCTGTACCCAAACCTGTAGTGCTGCCTCCTGTCCTTGTGCCAAGACACTCTGATATCCTGCCAGAGCTGCCACTTCTGGATGACTACACTCATTCCATACCCGAGAACACAAACTTTCCCGCAGGAATCGAACCTCCAAACAACTATATACCAGGTGAGTTCCACTCTTCGCTGGATGCATCCGCGTGCAAAGACAAATCGGTCTGCAAAGACAAAATCTGGAATATCTTCTACGGCTGCACGATCTGGTGAAAAAGTCATATTTCGATGATGGTGGATAATATTATAATATATATATATATAATAGGACAGTTTCAAAATAACTTTAACTTCACTTTACTTAAATAAAAAGCAGTTTTGGACTGTGGGTTTTCCACCTGGGCATTCAGTGCTGTACTACCGCAATAACGCTGCCCTCATATACCTAAGAGATACTGCAGATACAGGCAGCTGCATTACTACATAAACAGCCAATATTCAAAGAGAAAGTAAAGTTTATTACGTGTAATAAAGTGGTTAAAACGAGATTCAACATCATCATACGACCAAAAACGGCTTCAAATGTAAGTAGGGTTCAACAGCGTTTTCTTTCATATAATACCCACCATCAGCCGTAAGACTGAATCTGGACCTCATTCACACCAACAATCATAGCAAACATATTTTGAAGATACTTAAAAATTAGATTTACCAAAGCTGCTCCTCATCTGAGACTCAACAGTCTCTTCTCTTTCCTTTCCTTTCTTTAAAAAACAACCCAATAACACGGAGCGCAGCAGTTCCATTGTAAATTCCTTTTCCGAATGTCACGGAGGCCAGTGCTGACAGGCTGTCAATGGGTTTTAATTTGTTAGAAATGAATGCTCAGCAGGAATATCAGCGCCTTCCGGACACGGTATACTGACGCCGACCGAGGCTGCCTTCAGAACACGCCCAGCCGGCTGTTTGGGCAAGCTAGCTACCCCTAGCTAGTCTGAAGAACACGCGCTAAATGGAAACTCCCAAATGTGATTGGTTAAAAAATATGACAATCAAAAACATTGTACCGTACACGTATTCAGTCTGGAAACTGTTTTCCCCACGCAGACGTTTCCCTCAGAGATCCATGGTGGAATCTGATTGGATAAATCAAAGCTCACTTTTATGAGCTTCACATACCTGCAGCCTCAATTAGAAAATTTATTGAATTATCTTTTTTTTCTGACAATGTCAGGGCCAGCAGTGAAGGCCTCACTAAAGCCCTGTCGGTCCGCCACTGTAAATATGTAACCGTAACAAAATAAATACTTATCTGTAAGTCACAGAGCGGGTTACCGCGGTAACCGACTCAGAACTTAACGTATCCCTCATTCTGGAACGGAAAACCCAGAGTTTTCCACATCTCTAAGTTTCTCTCGCACTGATTCACATGACATCTAGTCAGCATGAAGACGCGCACACGCGTGCATGTGTGCGTGTGTATATGACATCATTGCACATTCAATACTGCCCTCCGTCACATGATCTCTTCTCATAGAAGATGTCTATTTCCATTGTTACATTTATGTTTAGACTTTTTGTTGACTGCATGTTTCTGCTCCAAGATACCAGGTCAGATTCCTTATGGTTGACTTACTTCTGCAATAAACCGTTTTCTGCATCTGATAAGGCGCCGTGTGTTTCCACGCATTGATTTTGCTGTAATCCAGGAGGACTTTGTGATTATCTGTATTCTAATAGCAGATGTGAGTTTCCTTCTGCTTTGTCGTCGCTTCGCTTTGTGGAAAAAAACCCGGGAGCAGTAAAAGTGAATATTTCCTGTTTCTGCAAGTTATATCTTCATTTGAATTTGTATTTTCTTCCTTCGACAGAAACGCCTCCGCCTGGTTACATCAGCGAGGATGGCGAGGCCAGCGATCAACAGATGAATCAAAGTATGGACACAGGTACTCCTCCACATCCAGGTCCATATTGGCTCAAAGGGATGCACCGATTTCCAATACAACATCAGTACAGTTTCTTTTTATGTCCAGTTGTTTGTATAGTAATATATGAAAGAATATGAATGTGCGCAAATATTTTGATGCGTATATTATAGTATGTCTGACGCCCGCCTTAAAGGTTTATGGCGGTTGCTTATGGAGGTTGCGGCTCTGGTCCTTATCCATGATTTCACTTTTTTGTTTTTTTTAAGGTTCTCCATCTGAGCTGTCGCCCAGCACTCTGTCACCTGTCAATCACAGCATGGGTAAGATGCATATTAACACATCACAGTTTGGAACCTGGTCAGAGCGATAATAAATCCATCATCAGCAACATCATCTCTGCCGCCATCCCCCTCTGTAGACCTGCAGCCGGTGACCTACTCGGAACCGGCCTTCTGGTGCTCTATAGCATACTACGAGCTGAACCAGCGTGTGGGGGAGACGTTCCACGCCTCTCAGCCCTCGCTGACAGTGGACGGATTCACAGATCCATCCAACTCGGAGCGATTCTGTCTGGGCCTGCTGTCTAATGTCAACAGGAACGCCACTGTGGAGATGACCCGGAGGCACATAGGTAAGTCGCTTCAGGCAGCTTCCCAGCCTTTGATCTCAGCCAGTAGATTTGATCCCTGTCCTTCCTCCAACATCCAAGTTGTTTCCTTTGTTTGTGTGTTTGAACGCATGACTGAAACAAATCCATCCGTCTTGTGCTCGACCCATTTCTCTTACCTACAATTTATGTAAATGCTGGAGAGAGTTGTAAGCAGACACATTAAATCTTCTGTCACTAACAGCTTAGGCGTTAGCGACTACGGTTAGTTTAGACCCTCTATAGTTAGCTAAGGTCATCTATAGTTAGCTTGGGTCATCTATAGTTAGCATAGTCCATCTATAGTTAGCTTAGGTCAGCTATAGTTAGCATAGTCCATCTATAGTTAGCTTCGGTCATCTATAGTTAGCTTAGGTCATCTATAGTTAGCTTAGGTCATCTATAGTTAGCTCAGGTCATCTATAGTTAGCTCAGGTCATCTATAGTTAGCTTAGGTCATCTATAGTTAGCTTAGGTCATCTATAGTTAGCTTAGGCCATAATACTAATATATATAAACAAAAATATCTATAAGAAATAATTTGTTCCAAATGCTGTTAAAGCAGTAAATGAGTATAGGATCCGGTAGACCGGGACCCGGGGAGATGGAGCTCTGCCCCAGATAGTAGACCAGGACCCGGTGTGGAGCTCGGACTCTGCTGTGGTGGATGTGATATGTTGTATATGGATGTTTTGTGTTACGTGTTGTATTTGAATGTATGTTTTATGACGGTGTTTGCTGTGATTTACTATCTTCTGTGTTTTACAACATGCTTTCATTTAGAAGCAGAAGACAAATTTCCCCATTGTGGACGGTGAAGTTTTCATATCCGTGTCTGTCTTCCTCCTCACCAGGAAGAGGAGTTAGGCTCTACTACATCGGAGGGGAGGTCTTTGCTGAGTGCCTGAGTGATAGCGCCATTTTTGTCCAGAGTCCCAATTGCAACCAACGATACGGCTGGCATCCAGCAACAGTGTGTAAAATTCCTCCAGGTACGATGATGAAGATGCCGCCTGTGGAGAAATCAGGGACCTTTTTCTAGAATTTACCTCACGCTAAAAAACAACTTCCAGTACAGACTAGCATGAGTTTATTGGAGGACTTATCATGGAGAATACGATAATGCTGACTCAGCAGACCCAGTGCATGATTTGGAAACAGCTTTTCTTCCATTAGTCTTCACTGTCAGTGAGTCCAAACGGTCATGTGCTGAGAAAGATCGATTACGGCATATATATTTTTTTTGAATTTCATTATCATATAAAAACTCTGTTCTGTTGTTTTAATTCATGTTTCCCCAAATTTATATTTTGGGAAATATAATTATTTTACTGTATTTCTTTTTCTTTTTTCTTTTTTGTCAAAATGATCTTTTTTATCAGATTTTGATATTAACAGGAACAGTTTGAAGAAGTTACGGTTAGGATGAAGATTTTACACATTGGATCAAAGAATTTATTTATTTATTTATTTTAAACAGTTGTGACCAACATATTTGTCTGATCAATTTTTCCTTTTTGGCCCCGAAGCTTCTCACCTGATTTCATTCCATACAAAATATTAAAATGATCCATCGTTACGTTGCAAACCCCTTTTTTTAAAAAAATATTATTTTACTGCTGTCCCAGAATGCACCGACTAGCATTAGATTTACCTTGGAGCTGGACACTGGTTGTAATGTTGTGGCTGATCTGGTGTTTTCTGTTGAACTGACATCTCAGAGAAATCCTAACAAAGAAACGTCCTCGTGTCAGAGTATTAAAGATATAATATATATGGATCAACGTATAAAACGGGCAAATAGTTTATTTATATGGAATCGTCAATTCCCACTATATGTTAGCATTAAGCTAACGGACCAAGCGCTAATTGTAATTCCACATTGTTGTGAGGCAGTAAACATTCAGACAGAATCTGGAAGTCTTTATCTTTCATTTGAAGAACGGGTTTATCCGCTAAAGTGAACGCTAACGTTCAGGGCGAGCAGAATAAAAGGATAATATAAAACTGCAGCCTCCGGCTCTTCCCATTGGTCCACAGGTCTGTGTGCTGATAGGGGAGGAGCCTGTGCACGACAAACACTGCAGGCGTGCCCCATAGTAATTCCACAACAAAGGCGTTTCATTAAAAAAAAAAACCAATATTTATCAGTATTTTGACTTTCAAATGATTTGATTGGATGGTTGTTCTAAAAACCAATATACCGATATGGACCGATGTCTCGCTCCACCCCTTCTGTTTTTGTCCGGGTCATTTACCGTAATGTCTCGGATGTGGTTACCTTATTGTTTTGTTGTTGTTTGTTTTTTACTGTGTGGATATTTTTGAGGAATCGGTGTGAAAACTTTCTTCCTCTTTCTTCCTTCCAGGCTGTAATCTAAAAATATTCAACAACCAAGAATTTGCTGCCCTGCTGGCTCAGTCGGTCAACCAGGGCTTCGAGGCCGTCTACCAGCTCACCAGGATGTGCACCATCCGCATGAGCTTCGTCAAAGGCTGGGGAGCCGAGTACAGGTGAGCGCCGCCGACGTCATCCTGTTTGTTTGGTCATTCGAGCCTCGCAAGGTTCTATTCTGGTTTGAACTTATTATGGAATCGTCATCACCGTCTGCAGAATCTTCGTGTTAACGCGACAACGATCATTTTCAAATTTGGTTCCCGCATTGACTTCAGCGTGAGGAAGAACTGCATTGATTTAGGGAATGGGTGGTTGTTTATTTCTGACACTAGGGGGAGCTTTATATGTATGAAATGATATTTATGCATATATTATTTTGTCACCTCACATTTACTTTGAGGGTCTCGCTTGTACAACGCAGGGGGTTGGAGTGAATTCTTTTACTTTTAAAGTTAATGGCTTTCTGCCCTTCCTTCATGTCTGATGTGGCGTTTTGCACGCCTGAACGTGAAATAGGTCTCAGAATGAATCTGCAGTTGTCTTTCAGAGGCGTTCAAGAGTCTTAAAGTTAACCTCCAGGGGAATTGAACATTTATTTATTGACACAGACGTTGGATTGAAATGAAACGGATGTTTGTCTCTGCGTTCCAGGCGTCAGACCGTCACAAGCACTCCATGCTGGATCGAGCTGCATTTAAACGGCCCGCTGCAGTGGCTGGACAAGGTTCTGACCCAGATGGGTTCCCCGTCTGCACGCTGCTCCAGTATGTCCTAAACAGCTAAGGAACAACAACAACAAAAACAACAACAACCAAATACAGCTCCGTTAAATCATCATTCAATTCTAAACTTGTGAGTCCAATCATGAAGAAACTGAACCCAGACCCCCACACACACACACACACAGACACATACACTAGCACACACACACACATACACATGAACACACACACACATTCACTCATACACGCGCACACACACACACACACAGAATGAATATTCTGTATCCTTTGTCATAGTATTTGTGGGACAGTTCCACATCCCTCCTTTAAGGTTCTACACACACACAAACACAAACACACACGCACACACAGACACACACACACTTTTCAGTGAAGAATTTGGCACTTTGTTACCCATCTATGTCATGCACCTTGTTAAATTGCTTAACCCCCCCCCCAAATAAGAAAAGCCCCCGAACATTAGATCTATTTGTGGTACAAATAAAGATGTTTGTTGGGTTTTAGTGCAGGAAGAAGGGGAAATACCAAAAACATAAAACAAATACCTGTGAATAGTTTCTCAGTATTGAACGTTACTCGTGTGAGTAACACGAACGCTTAAAATGATTTTCGTTTCCACCCCCCACCCCCCCACACACGACCCCGACCCCTCCCGACTCATCCTTCTGAGCATCGGTGAACTTTTCTCTGTGAGACTCGGCCCGTCTTCAGCCAGAGGGAGGCGTCTCGGCGGAGACACGTTTGTCGGAACGGCCCTGTTTTTTATCCTTCTTTGTTATTTTTTTCTTTGAGTGTGTGTGTAACTCGACGTGTGTGTCGTTATAAGACACACATCTTAATGGACAAATAGGAATGTTGCTTAAAATAAATAGATATAACAACTCAAAGCCTTCCCCCACTGCTAAAAATAAATGAATAAATAGATGAAACTACACGCCGGATTAGGCTGTGGTGAATGAGTTTGTCATTATATGGCACAATAAGTGTCTTTATTTTTCTTTACTTTCATCCCCACTCAACAGCCTGCTATGGAAGCTAATGGGATGTGGACCGGGCTTTTGCTGGGCAGGAACCAGAGAATTATCAGCTGTTATCTAAAGCTTGATTATTATTATTTTTTAATTTCCTCTCTTTTTGGACATGACACTGGGGGGCCCACCTCCCACCCCCCTCTCCCACCCCCCCGAGGCGAAACGTCATTCATATTTTTTAGCCTATATCCCCGTTGTTTTGCTACTTTTTTGTATTCTCATGTATTTTTATATATAAATATACTTAAAGAAAGATGTTTCTGTCGTTCACTTTTTATTCTTAAAGTAATATTTCCCAGACCACAGCCGTGTCTGTGGGAGGCGCCGATCGTTCCTTCGCTCGGCCCCGAAGAACTCCCCTTTTGAATTATTTTTACTATCATTATTTTTATTTTCCGATCGCAGCTCTTCGTCTCGGCAAACGAAACCAAAAAAAGAAAGAAAAAGAAAATGTCACCGCCCCTCATGACCTGTCGCCCGTTTCTCCTCCCGTGTTGTTCCAAAGAAATCTGGTGCATTTAAAGTACCCGAAAACAACCGATCGGTCCGAAGACCGCTTCAGTTCCGTTCGCCTGAGGCTTCTAAAACTTTGTAACGGCCCTTTATTCATCTCTTCACTGGACACACGTGACCTCTCGTAACCTTCTGGTGCTCGCCTGGCGGAACGGCTGTGATTGGCTTTCGAAGCGCTACAGGAAGCAGAGCGACGTGCCCGCAAACTGGGACATCTCCGCGTTGATGTGTGTATTATATTTGTTCAGTCTATAAAATCCAGGATGTACAATAAGACTTAACGAGCCTAGGCTCCGCCTTTTACGGCGGCGGCGAGGCTGCGGCAGGGTTCAACGCGTTCCCCCGATCCCTTCTTCTTGATGTAAATGTGTTTGCCTGACGGCGCTAGTGATTGTACTTTAAGTGCACCTAGTAAAGTTTGGGTTTGGGGAACTCGACAATGTGTTCGGGTCCAGTGTTACGATGTTTTTTTTTTTCTGTTTGTTTTTTTAATCTTTGGCCTACAACATATGAATGTGAAAAAAAAAGAAGAAAAAAAAAAAGCATTACAAGAACTGCCGTGGACCAGACGTACATATACATAACAGTAGTACAGTATGTGTGTATTTAACAGTAATCTCTTTGCAAAGCAGTCAGTACAGTAGACGTGGCAGTTGTTTTACCAGTAGAGGGCGGTATATTGATAGAGCAGTCGTTTTTTCTTTTCTGACCATGAGCTTCTCAGGCGTGTGGCATATTATGCAGACTTCATAAAACACTAATAAAGATTTTTATTCTCATGACTCGGTCTCAGGTGTGTGATGATTCAGCTATCAAGATATTTATGCATTTTATATGTATATATATATGTATAGAATTATTTTCAAGTTAAAAAGGCGGTGTGTAAAATCTAAGCTATTTATGGTGTTCTTTGGAATAAATGAAAATTATTATATATAATAATAATTATATATAATTATACATATGTATGTATGTGTGTATGTGTGTATATGTATATATATGTATATGAATATATATGTATATGAATATATATGTATATGAAAACATGTATATGTATAGATATATATGTATATGAATATATATTTTTACATATGTATGTATATGAATATATATGTATACGAAAACATGTATATGCTTATATATTTAAATGAATATATATATATATATGTGTATATATATATATACGTATACCCTTTGTGGTATTTACTTTGAATAAATGGAATATGATATTCATAAATAGGTATTTTATGTGTATTTTCAGCTGAAAAAAAACCTACAAGTTTTAGTGTTTGTTTAGAAAAAGCCTTTTTGATCTACGTAGAGCCCACCCTGACTTCCGTACAGAGGCCGCCGTGTCGGTACAGACAGAGAGGGATTTGACGTTCCATGCTGAACTACAGGGCAGGAGGCTGTCGGCCGAGTTCCACTCCACCTAAAGGAAGTTCTGCGGCACCTCTCCCCGGCCCAATTTTACACAATGGACTTGTAAGCCCCATGTGTGAGTAATCTGTTACTAACTTTAATCTGATTAAACACAAAAAAAATATTTCTACCCTCGCCGTTTTCTTCTTCAGATAAAAAAGTTAACATAATTATACAACTGTTATGCCATGAAACGAAACCATCTGACTTTACTCCAAACCCTCTGATAACTACTGCATCACATTTGATAGAAATACCACAGCGTTCATCTTTTTCTACACCGTTCCTGTTGGACAGAACCAGGAAGATTCTCCATTTGGACCCAAAATGTTTGGAAAACCGGATTTTATACTGATAATGTAAATGATCATGTGAAATTATACTAATTATTCTAACGGGCTAAGTATTCAACATTTCTGTGTTCATGTAACTGGTAAGTAAACTATAGTCAGTCTGCAGATTCATATTTCCCATGCAAACATAATTAACCTATGAGGTTAATTAAACTCCTTTAATTAACATTGCTGCTTTTGTCATGTTTTTATATAGCTATTATTTTATTTTTTATTGATGCTTTTATCTGCTTTTACTTTGTAGCACTTTCAGATTTGATCCAAATGTAAAGTGCGTCATAAATTAAATGTGTTATTATTATTATTATTATTATTAAGGTACATTACCATAAAACATTTTTTTATATGTAATATCAACCTGTTTACACTTACATGGTCAATTATGTAAAGTTATAATAATAATACATTTTATTTATAACGCATCGCATCTCATTTATGTAGAAATTATTTTACGTTTTTGCTAAATGTTTAGAGTTAAGTTTAAATTTTCGTTCTGGCGTTTAGAGAAAAAAATTATAATTCCTGTTTGTCCTTCCGCGGCCCCCGTCGTCTACGTCAGAGGTAAATACTGAGAGCTAACTTCCGGGTAGCGTCCTGTCGAGACAACATGGCTTTTACCTTCTACTCTCTCATTCAAGCAGCCATCCTGTGCGTCAATGCAGTCGCTGTGCTGCACGACGAAAGGTTTCTGATGAAAAGTAAGTGGTTTTGGTTAGAATTGTTCACAACGCTCGTTGTCAAGCGAAGCTTTTACATATTGGTTAGCGGATGCTAATGCTAATCAAGTGGTAAGAGTAATTGGAGAAGATAAAACTCCTGAAAGCAAACGTCATTAACAAATTGGGATGTCGCAACAGAGGCCAAAGTAAACATTATGACCAGAATCCGTTTGGGCGGGTTATTTCGGATACTTCCATGCAGATTAGTCCATTAATTAGTGAGTTACTGTCAGAAATCTCGCAATGATTAAGAAAACGTTAGTATGACGTCATATCGTGAACCCATTTAACCGTCTATAGGATATGTCAAAACCAACTTTGGGTAACATTTCAAACAAATGCGCCCAATAATGTATGAAACCAATAATGTCAATGTTTGAGTCATTGCAAAGAAAATTTCAAAAAGTGACCTATCTATGACTTAATCATCTGTTTGATATTCCAAAATCAACCTTTGGGTAAATCGGATCAATCTATGAATTTACAAGTTATTGCAAAAGTGCCTACGATATGGCCAAACTTATATTTGGGGGTAAAATTCACGCAAATCTGACATAACCTCCATTGAGGTAATAATGATGTACAGCATTCGCACGTTTGATAATGAATGAACGCGAGTGTAACAATAAATGTAATCACATCTGTCTGTCGGCCTCTTTGTCCACTAGTTGGCTGGGGAGTGGACCAAAGCATTGGAGGATTTGGTGATGAACCTGGGGTCAAAGTTCAGATGATGAACCTCATCCGATCTGTGAGGACGGTGATGAGAGGTGTGTGTTCACCCTGCTACTACCTCACACACACACACACATTTGTCAGATATTCCATGACGGTTTTTAAGATTTTCATTTGGCTAAAGAAATACTTAATCCTTCAGTTTATCAGAAACATTCAAAATGAAAACATTAGGAGATAAGTGGTTTAGGGCAAGAAAGCAAAAACAGGATGTGATTGAAGCATTTTCCATTTTCCACTGACGTTTAATTTCTGATCTTATTGATTTGGCAACTTTCATTGTCTCTAAATTGCT
The DNA here is from genome assembly GCA_009660295.1 of Lophius piscatorius. Taxonomy (NCBI): domain Eukaryota; kingdom Metazoa; phylum Chordata; class Actinopteri; order Lophiiformes; family Lophiidae; genus Lophius; species Lophius piscatorius. The sequence goes on along the minus strand of VRLP01001949.1, from coordinate 35,757 downwards.
TTTAGTTTCTATCTTTCATCTTATTTCATGTAAGTTTCATTGTGTTTATATATATGTCACACATTCAAATATGTGTGACATATATTTGAAGTCATCAAATTGATACATATTATATCAAGTCTATACTATAATAATATACTTATGTATATATATTTAGGTCATTTTTCATTTTTATTTGGACCAAAATATAATTGAAAATGTAACACAAATGATTAATCTTAACCAAAAAGACTTAAATGGCATACAAACACGTTGATTCTAATCCGGGTAATTTTTGACCTACTAATAGAAGAGTGTAGGGTGCAGACACTTGTGCATCTAAGGGTTAAAGGTCAGATTCCGTGTAGTTTTTTGCAGATCCTGTCATTAAATAATCAGATCTGCGTCAATGAATGAAGTTCATTTGTCATTTTCCGTCTTTTCTGTCTTTCAGTGCCGCTGATTGCTGTGAATTCAGTTTGTATTTTGATGCTGCTTCTGTTCGGATGAAGAGGAGCCGGTGACGAAGAGGGTCAAACACCGTCTGCCGTCAGGAGAACGTCTCCATCACCTCAGGAAACCTTCTGCTGAAACTTTTATATCAGTGCAGCTTCGTTCAGAGACGATTCCTCGGCTACTTGCACAATAGAAAAATAGTTTTTGTGTAGTTTCCTTTTGATTTCTTTGTATAATAATATATAATAATTAAAGAGTTTTACACTGTGAAAACAGAAACAAAGAATCTGATTGTGGATTCTTTGTGATTTATACACTGAAAAGATGTTAAATAAATCTTCAAATTCTTATAAAGAAAGTTTATAAATCACTGAGTGTGAAAGTCATTCAATCAAAATCATTAAACTTCCATCCTACAATAGAGTTAGTAGAAAACTTACCAGGTTCATTCAGTGAAACAGTCCAGGTTCATTCAGTGAAACAGTCCAGGTTCATTCAGTGAAACAGAACACGTTATTTATTATATGGGGAACTGATGATAAAACCCAGAAGGGGGCAGTAATGCGAATATAAAGGATGTAAACTACCGTAAAACCCCAGAAGAAGACGGAGGAGGAGGCTGAATTTGAAGAAGAAGAAGAAGAGGAAGAGGACATGTTGTTTGTCCCTGCTGATGTTCCGTAGTTGTAACTCCGTCACAGACTGTTGGTAGAGATGTTCGGATAAAAGTCCGTAAACGTTCTGGGTGTCATTCAAGTCTTTATTTTTAGCATTAATGGGGAATGTTCGGAGTTTCGTCCTTTCTTCTTCGCTCGCCGTCTGTTCTGTTTACTTCTTCTACATTCATATTTACCGTTCTCACAGACGTCTGCAGACAAACGTTCTCAGCAGCGACAGGTTTCCCTCTCCGCTCTACCTTTACTTCAAGTTCTGGAGCAAAGCTGCGGTTCGGAGGGCGGGATGTCTCCACACGGGAAAGTCTGCGGAGGAGCGTGACGTAGTTTACACCGTCATCAACTGCAGGTGAGCGCGAGCCTCTACAAACACTCACAGACCGAGTCTATCTGTAAACTATCTGTTCATTTACTGTCTGTCTGCCTGTCTGATCACGTCCACTGTCTGTCTGCCTGAGCACCTCCACTCTCTGTCTGTCTGATCACCTCCACTGACTGTCTGCCTGCTCACCTCTAAACTGAGTCGGTCTGCCTGTCTGTCTTAACACTGTCTGTCTGATAACCTCCACACGGAGTTTGTCTGTCTGTCTGATCACTTCCAATGTCTGTCTGTCTGTCTGATCACTTCCAATGTCTGTCTGTCTGACTGATCACCTCCACTGTCTGTCTGTCTGATCAACTCCCCTGTCTGTCTGCCTGCCTGATCACCTCCACTGTCTGTCTGTCTGATCACTTCCCCTGCCTGCCTGTCTGCCTGATCAACTCCCCTGTCTGTCTGCCTGTCTGATCACCTCCACTGTCTGTCTGCCTGTCTGATCACCTCCACTGTCTGTCTGTCTGCCTGATCACCTCCAATGTCTGTCTGTCTGCCTGTCTGATCACCTCCACTGTCTGTCTGTCTGCCTGATCACCTCCAATGTCTGTCTGTCTGCCTGATCACCTCCAATGTCTGTCTGTCTGTCTGACCCCCTCCAATGTCTGTCTGTCTGTCTGACCCCCTCCAATGTCTGTCTGATGACCCCACTGTCTGCCTGTCTGTGTGTCAGGGTGCAGAGCCTCCAGCTGAGGACGTTCTGCGGCGCTGCTGGTTACGGCTGGGATTATCCCGACACTGAGTTGAGGGACGTCCCTCTGTGTTTCCCAGAGTTCCTCTGTGGGAGGCTGCTGCTGCTGGTTCTGACCCACGGAGATTTCAGGCTCAGTCCAGCAGGTCAGATGTTCATCAGAACCACAAACCCATCAGGAATCTTCAGAACCACAAACACATCAGGAATCTTCAGAACCACAAACACATCAGGAATCTTCAGAACCACATGTTGGACTGAAGCGCCCAGAAAACACACTTTTGGCAAAGAGCAGTTGCATATTCCTGCCACTAGGGGGACCTTGTCAATAAAATCACATTTTTCAGGCCCTAATTTCTCAACCGTTGGTCCGATTTAGTCCAAATTTGATGCAAATGAATCATCTTGAAGAGATCTATCATGTATTCATCACATTTTAGTCAAATTAATCAGAATTACTTAATTAATTAGAATTCATTTTTATGAAAAACACTGTTTTCCGAACATAACTTCCTTACTGTTCGTCCGTTTTAGTCCAAGTTGACCTCATATGAACTGCCTCAAGAAGATCTAACTAAAATGTATCATATTATTCTATAATATGATACATTACTATATATATTATTTCACTATAATACTTATAATGCCTTACAGCATTAATCTGACATCTGAGCCTTTCTAGAACCCGGCCAACATCTTTCTGCTGTGCTTACAGTAAATCATAGAACGTGGTTCTGAATTTCTCTTGCAGGTCTGGTTCGTGTGACTCAGAGTTTGAAAACACTTCAACCCGTCGACGTACTGAAGAAGGGTCCATTCACGCTGCAGGCTCGGGTTCTGGAGTACCGGCAGGTGGAGGCAGGAGTGGAGGTGGACATCAGTCTGTCTGCGAATTCTCGCAGCGGCAGTCCAGTGTGGGAGAACGTTCTGACCCTGCTGTCCAAAGACAAGTTCTACAAACCCAGGAGAGAAAACAAGAGTGGGTTTAGTGAGAATGTTGTTTAACCTTTGGACCAGAAACAGGAATGCTGCTCTTCATCTCTACAGGGATCGTCACATAGCTGAGAGACACTGGTTCTGTTTCTATGTTCTGCCAGGTCCACCAGATTCCGTGTCAGAGGGCGTGAGGCAGGTGGAGCTCAGGGGTCCCTGGACCCCCTTCCTGCAGTGTCCATGGCCCCTCTGTGAGGTCTCCCCCTGTCGGCTCCTGTCTCTACCGGCCCGGATCTTTGGCTGCGGGTCACCGATCTCACCGGGCCTCTGGATGCTCTCGGTGTGCTTGGCAGAAATAGAAAAACACAAAGGTACTACATTCAGTAGAAAGATTAACACATTCATGAAAGAGCGATAACTCAAACTCACGGACTCGGACCTGAGTTCTAACAGCCGTATTAAGACGGTTACAAAGAGCGCCTAGAATCAGAGGACTGATGACTCAGCAGGATTTGGAAAAAGTGATTCATGCATTTGGACTAGTGTAACGGCGTCCTCATAAGAAATGGATCAGAACGCTGTAGCTGGTTCGGAGCACTTCTGCTAGAGTCCAAATTAAGTGAATTGGATCATATGGGTCCAGTTCTGAGTTCTCTACACTGACTTCCTGTCTCTGAGGGAATTTAATTTAAAATCCTGCTGCTGGTTTACAGAACACTAAACGGTTCAGGACCAAAATCAAAAATCCATCTCTGATCTTCTGCTGTGTTCTGATCTATCCGGACCTCTCAGGTCGTCTGGATCAGGTCTGCTCAGTGTCCACAGAGTCAGAACCAAACATGGAGAAGCAGCGTTCAGTTCTTAGTAACAATCTCCCAGAAAACTGCAGTAACTTTCATATTTTAAAATGATTCTTATTTCTGTCTTTCCCTATAAAGTTCTGGTTCGAAAACGACTGAAGACAGTAGATATTATTTTTTTTAGCTTTTTTTTATGTATTTTTTCATCTTTTTAATCTTTTATAACAGTTTTTAGCTTTAGCTTCAACTATTTAGCACTTTGGATGCTCTGTTGGTGAAATTTCTCAACCTTTGGTCCAATATAGTCCAAATTAGTTTTGTATGAATCACTGAGATGAGATCTATCGTGTGTTTGTCATATTTCTTTTACTCACATTTAAATTTTTTATTTATTTATCTCTAAAGGAGCATTATAAAAAAGATAATAATTTTTTTTCTCTCATTGCTTTTTAACTATTAGTCTAATTATGTCCAAATTTTGTTCATATGAATCAATGAGATGAGATCTATCTTGAATTTGTCATATTTTTCTACTTATATTCCTATTTTTTTAATTTATATTTTATAATTTTATTTATTTCTGTCACAAGCGAAGCTTTAAAAAAATATTAATAATTTTTTCCACCATTACTTCTTAACCATAAGTCCCATTAAGTCCAAATCAGCTCACATGAATCTACAAAAGGAGATCTATCTTGTGTGTACGTGTATAATATTTCACTATAAAAGTTCCTATTTTACTCACTAGGGGGAGCTTTTTGTGGAAAACACAGTTTCTCGTCCGTAACTTTCCAACCATCAGTCCGACTGTGTCTAAATGTTGGATAAACAGTCTTTGGATTATTTTAGGCTGAATTTGAGAATCCTCTTATCCTCATTATGTTCTGTTACAAGCGTAGCCAGTCAGACATAGAATGTTCGTTCATGCGTTTGCAGACGTTCTGATGTTTCCTCTGGTGTTCCTCCTCAGGTGTTGAGGTCATCACAGCTCCCGTTAACATCACCGCTCACTTTAAGGAGCCTCTGGTGGCGCCGAGGAGCAGAGTGACCATCAGGTTCTGGGACCAGGCCCAGTCCTCTCCTCCAGGCCTCCACTTCCAAATGAGGAAACATGGAAGCGCCGTGACTCACCTGACTGGAATGATCTCAAGGTCGTGATCGACGGAGAAGGTGGATCAGTACGATGCTGATATTTCATTTATTTTTTTTATTGTTTTGCTCTGTTTCTCTTTTGGACACAACAAGGATGATTATATTCAAAACGGACAATCAGAGAATCATGATTAGTTACTAAATAAAGTATTTGAGTTTATTCACGTGTTTAGATTTAATCCATTCATCTGTTAGCCTCAAATCCTCCTCTTTCATCGTTAAAGGTGTTCAAAGCTGGACTGAGTGCAAAATAAGCTCATTTAACTTTTTGAAATATAAATCGGTCCATTCTAGGCTCTTTGCAGTTAAAGTGCTTTCATTCAATTGTCTTTTATTCAGATTTAAACCTTTAGGGAAAAAGTCAAATGTTTTAAAAATAGTGTCCTGATAAACTTTGACATGAATCAGGCTGTGATCATTCGTCAACATACGTTCCTCCGACCTTCACAACAGTCAAAACAATTCATCATTCTGCATTTGGGCAGGAATAATTTCATGTCAATGAGGTGGAATCAACAAATTCATTTGATCGCTGCATTTTAACATGATATTTTTACTCTGTATCTGTAAAACCCCCTTTGAGGATTCATGAAAAGCCTTCTATAAATATTATTATTACTATTAAAAATACAATTCTATATGTCATCGCCTCGGCTGACGGAGGAGGTCATGTCTCACTCCTGTTAGATTGTCTGGAAGCGAGAATACGGGAAAATGACTGGACGGATCTGCGTGACATTTTCCCCACAGGTAGGTTTTGACGTGTCTTAGACACGATACAATTATGGTGACCTTACACTTTTCACAGCATTTAGAATAAAAATAAGAAGACGTTTGGAGCAGTGACGTTACAATGCGGTAAAGCGCTCTCTTGAAACTGTGTCTGTTCTTTTGGGGGTGGAGCTGGGGGCTCAGTGGGCTGAACAGAGACGCTGAAGTGGAAGGCGCAACAGACGAGCGGCTGCAGAGTACCTGAGAGATACTCAAGAGATTTTTTTGGAAATGTCGGTAGATTTGGAGGCTGGCGATTATTCCGACATACAGATGAAAGTCTGTCATCCTAAACCTAGGCTCCTGTTGTGCCTTTGATGTTTTATACTGGAGAGGAACAGGAAATGGCACAAACTTGTCTGTTTAAGATTAAGCCCCGCTCAGAGTCTAGGAGTGTGGAGCAGAGAATGAGAGGAGAGGAGGTGCTGAACACATGAAGAGATAGAGAGAGGAAAAAACATAGCAGGCTCAGAGGGAAGAGTTTATTTTTTTTCCTGATCGCTTTAGTTTGGTTTGGCGATTTTATGATCATCGGTGATCTGTTTCTTTACTCGCGTTGATTTACCAGCCATCAAAGAGAACAAGTGGTTTTTATAAAGACCCAGTTTGATTTGAAGTCATCATGTTTTATATAAGGTGTAAAATCAGTCATAAAAAGCAGCAGTGGTCATTTATTCCATTTAACCTGATAGGATTTAAAGCAACTGGGACAGAATTCAGATGTGAAGTCCACCACCAGGTTCTGCTGGCTGCTGTAGGTTCCATAGATCTGCGGGACATGAGGACTGTATACAGGTCTAATGCAGACATCATCCCTACAGGGGATGAAGACTTTTCAATATTTGATCCCTTCTTCAATATTCCTGTTTGCAGCTTTCTCGTGTGCGACGGTCTGTCCTCTTGCATTATTCATGGGAAGGCGTTGAGAGGAGGGCGGTGAGAGCCGCGGCGTTTCATGCATCTCCGCAGCTTTTCGTCAAAGAAAACGGTTTTTCTGGCACGACGTATCATTAGTAGAGAAAACTGTCATTTTTTTTATAGCATGTTTTCATTTACGCAAATATGGCCTTTAATCAATTCAGATTGGGATTTTCAACCACATTCTAGAATAGTGAAGGCTCTGAGGAATACATCGTAGTACCGTCAGACGACTAGATGAGAAGATTCATCCCAATCTTGTAGAAGAATTCCTTAATTATTTCTTTAATGAATCGGCGTCTTTCATACTGGTTCCGTCTTATTTCCCAAACATTTAGCCTTTCCTAGTTTTTTCCTTCTCATTTGATGTTCAGTGCCGATTGTTCCCAGTTGTATATATAAATATATCTGTCGCTCCCTCAGAGGAGGCTGATCCTCTTCTGCTTCTGAGAAGCAAGAGGCAGATGAAATATCAAAAAAATTATTGGTTGAAATAAACTTTTACCAAAGTTCAGTATCATTTTTGAAATGTTTTTATTCATCTTTTGAAAAAAAAAATTCAATAATCGAATTTTAGATTATTCTTCAACAGGGACACCGACAAGGCCAGCAAGGAGAAAGGCGGTCTGTGTGAAGTGGTGGTGGAGGGCAGAGGAGGACTGACTCCCCTATCCACCCCCTGGAAGCGGGATCTACAAGATCACTTTAATGTATTTCAAAGTGCTTCTTTTTTCATGCTGATCTGCTATTTGCAAAAACACGTTGAATAATAACGTCTGCCCTAACCAATCAACAACCAGAATACAATATTGTTATGGTCCGATGAGAATTTCCAAATTTCTTCAATTCTCTACCAATGTGAGGCGCTAAAGTGTGACAAATACAACTAAAAATATACTATATTTAGGCTTTGTTCAAATAAATTTAATTTGTTCACATTTAGCAGTTAGTTTGTTAGCTTAGCAGTTAGCTAGAAGCCCTGAAAAAGGAGGATTGATTTGGAACAGAGATTTATTTATGTGTCTGTGTGTTTATAACACACGCTTACGCTTTGAAACTACTTTAATTTTTTAAATTTTGAAACTACAAAATAATAAAGCACGCGGGTGGTCGCACACAAGGAGGGCTGCTCGTACTTTATTTTCTCCTCAAAGCAGAACACTCACAAAATACTGGCCAACTCAACTTCTGCTCTAGTTTTTCAAAATAAGAGCACTTAACAGAAACCGCAAAACTGCTTGGTTACAGGAAACATTAAATCACTTGCTTCAATTTCTGAGTCCAAAACTATAAAAATTGATTCCAAGTCATTTTGTGATGACAAGTGTTTTTTCCAATTTGTTGTAAAAACCTGTTTTTGTTTATGAATAACATAAATGCCTTTTGTAGCTAAAGAAAGCTTCATTTCTGAATTATATATATTTTTTTAAAAACTCACCAGCGGCCACTAAAACAACAAACAGACAAACAAACAGATTCAGCTAAAGCCCAAATAAAATAGTTTATATGGGTGTGACTGATGAGTGAATGCCTCCCTGCAGACACAGTGAGCAGCAGTAGGAGGAGGAGGAGGAGGAGGAGGGTTGGTTGGTTGGTGGAGCCGGTTAGACAGAGAAGAACTCAAGTTGAACAGATGTGAAGATCAGAGGGAGACATTCTGGATCAGCCCTCCTCGGCCATGTGATGATCACCACAGGAAGCTTGGGAAGAGTTCAACCGTGGAAGACTTTAGGTAAAATCACTTTCAACTCTGAAGTAGATTTTCCTTCTGTACGTATGATCCTGTAGCTTTTCTGTAGACTAGAGAGGGATAAACACATTAGTGCATAATAGAGTTGTTTGGTATGTTGTACAGTATAACATTGAATATAGTTAATTATCATGTGCAACATTACATTTACTACCACTTGCAATATTACTTTCATTATTGAACAGTATTATTATTATTATCCTGTTCCTTTAAGGCACAGGTTTACATTTACTTTTTATTCATAGGTTTATTATCAAGTGTAATATAACACTCATTATCATGCTGTTTTACTTCTTATACACTTTATTCTTACATTCTCACTTATATTTATATTCTATTGTCTTTTACTCACTTGTATTTTTTGTGACTGTAATTTTTTTTGAGCATTCTCCGGCATTAGAATTTCCTTCAAGATGAATAAAGTTTTATCTTACCCTATGTTATTTTAGAGCGCTGCTGTGAGCATTGATTGAGGCTAATTTGAGTAATTCTTACCCTAAAAAAACAAAACTCTGAATGAATAATATTCTAGAAATGAGCCGTGATTCCACTAAAGGACAAGGTTAAGTACGCAATTTAACTTATGGTTGAATTTAAGTTCATTTTGGCAAAAAAACCCCGATTATTTAAAGTTATTTACATGGTGTAATTGATTTAAACGCCACTGGTCTCATTGATGCATATTGTTCTAAACCTCTTGAGTGATAATAGGAGCATTGATTTAATTGGATGTGAGTATTTCTTGCTCAAAAAGGACATGACTTTAAATAAATGGTACTCTAAATGTCATCTGTTTTTCCACTATAATAAAACAAAGACGTTGGATAAGCTCTTTGACAAATGGTTGCAAGCTATTTCAGCTATTTATATTGCGGTTAATCTATGATATGTTATAAATCTGAGATATGTTGTAAAGAAATACTGAGTCTAGATTTTAAAGTCTTTATAATTAGACTATTTTGCAGTGCCATTCTCTCAGAATTTGAGTTGTTTTCCACCTTCTTTTCGTCTCTACTGTGGCTTTAAAACAAAAAAAAGCCACCAGCCAAGTGCATTAAAGTGTTAATGCAGTGAATGGGTTTCAACCATATCTATTTTTCATCTATTGTTGCTCAGTCGTCACAACAAGCCCGAGTGGAGCATGCTGACGCACACTTAACGTATACACGTCCGTTATTATTCATTTATAGAGTCCCTATTCTGTCATGCACACGAGTCAGTGGAGTGTAAGAGGGTCAGTCTTCTCCGAGGGTGGATAAGTGAAGTGGAAACCCTCCTCTTGATGAGGTCTCTTAACGTCGCATTTAGTGTAATCATCTCACTTGTCTTCTGGATGTGTGCATGTGTTCTTTAAAACGTGTCGCAAATAGCAACATTTAAAATTCTTTAAACACTTTAAATAAATCCTTCTTTACTCCTGCAGCTTTGGCTGGTATCATAATTCTACGGTATGTACCTTTAAAAAATCACCTGACAGTTTGCCTGACTGAGAAAAGGGTGGGTGTGTGTGTTTTTTAGGGAGATGAAATGAATAAACACACATTCTTGTAAATAAGGCTTAGTGAGGACCAAACACACACATACATTCTTGTAAATAAGGCTTAGTGAGGACCTAACACATACATTGTAGTAAATAAAGCTTAGTGAGGACCAAACACACACACATTCTTGTAAATAAGGCTTAGTGAGGACCTAACACGTAAATAAAGCTTAGTGAGGACCAAACATACACACACATTCTTGTAAATAAAGCGTAGAGAGGACCTAACACGTAAATAAAGCTTAGTGAGGCCCAAACACACTCTCCTTCCGTGGTTGGAGCACTTTAGAGGAGTTTGTCAGTCTCCTTCAAAGAACGGATCCTCTGGGAATTTTGAGTTATTTTTGCCTCTTTTAGAAGTTCCTTTATTTATTCAGAGAGGCTAATACTAAATGACAGCCTGTTCTCTCTCACTGCTGTTTATTAAACAACTCCAGCGCTCTGTTACCTGCCCCAGTTGCTGCGCTGGTGAAAGATGAGAACAATATTAATACTGAAAGTACCCAGATGTCTGTCTGTTAGACTTTATGTTTTTAGTAATCCTGCACGACTCAGGCAATGAAAGGACAAACATTGATAAGCTCAAATGAAACTGAGTGCATTTACATCCAGCAGAGCCCAACATCCTCCCAACAGGCTATGAAGGGTATTTCAGACATCCCTTTCCCCAGCATCATTCTACAGCTCATCCTGAAGGGTCCTGAGACATTCCCAGATCGGATATATAGTCCGTCAAGTTGGTTCTTTACGACACGAAGGAGCAGCAGCTCCACTCCTCACTTCCTCACCTTATCTCTAAAGCTGAGCCCAGCCCCCCGGTAAAAGAAGCTCACCTCAGCCACTTGTATCCTTGACCTCATTCTATTGACCCAGCAGTGTCATTTAATTATTCATTCAGTCATTTTCTGTAGCTGTTAGCCCATTGGGCAAAAGTGGATAATTCACAATATCATCACAGGGTGGTCAACCATTCACACACATTCACACCTGCAGGCAATTTTGAGTCACTTATTAACCTACGTGTTCTCGGACTGCTAAACCTCATCTAGAATCAAAACCAAAGGCAGCGTTGGTGGTGGTTGCAGGTTTCTAATCTCTATTTTTCGCCTTAAAACAGCCCCTATGAAAGCATTTTAAAAGATGATGGATTCAGATTTTAATTTTGCTCTACATGAAAACTTCTATTGTTCTACTGCTAATACGGTTAAAGAAAGTGGGAGAAAATTATAACCCCGCCCCTTCCAATATAATACAGAACACACGTTTAACCCCTCCCTGAGGAGCGGTGGGTGGCCCCTGGGAAACGCCTGGGAGGCAGATTGGCAGTCAGGGTCTTGCTCAAGGACCTGGTCGACATATTGGCTGCAAGGGCTGGGATCGAACCGCCGACCCTTGCTAGACTCCTCCCCGTCATGGCCATCTCGGCCACCAACTCTCAATCTCATCTCATGTGAGTGACCTAGCTAGTTGTGTCTCCTCATTGGTGATGGCGACCGATGGCAAAATAACTACCAGGCTTCTGGTTAAACAACCCTGTCATGTCATTAATGTCCCCCTATCACCTGTGTTCTACAAGCAATCGACCTGAATGAACTCCTCCCATTAAAATTGAAGTTATGTCCGAAAATATGATGTACGTAAGACAGATCTTAAGTCGATACATCTGCACCAGATTTGGAATTAATCAGACCAACGGTGGAGAAATTACAGCCCAAAGACTTTTTAAGGAGAAAGCTCGCACTAGTGGTGGAAATAGACAACCGATTTTTGCGAAAAACAATGCAATTCTTCCTCGCACTAAGGTCTATGTGGGTATAAAATTTTAAAATGATCCATGAAATAGTTTTTTGAAATAAAACGGAGGCTTTGCGGCAGCAGAGGACGCAATGGCGATTCCATAATATCCCCAGCGTTTTGCTTTTCCCTCAGGGGGGCGCTCCTTCAAGGCTGTCATGTCACATGGAAACTAGGAATAGAATCACTATTTATTTTTAAACTTATGAGTTAACGTTCAATTTTGTATTTTGTCTCAGCGCAGCAAGAGAAATACATGAAGAAGCAAAGCAAAGGCGACGCCGCCAGTATCCCCCTCTCCTCCCCGACAGGGAACAACACTGTGAGGGTCTACCATGACTACCAGAAGGTGGCCTTCAAGTGCTTGCCTGGGAAAGGTTGCGCGACAGAAAATGGTTCCCATGCCAGTCGCGACCAGGTCTACGGTTCAGATGGTTCAGGAAAGATGTCGTGCGTTCCAGACAGTCTATCTAATAACCAGGAACAGAGGTTCAGCATGAAGGACGACAGCCTTCAGAAGAACTTCACATGGATGATGGACTCCACCAGCCAGGCCTACTCAGGTCCTGAGGACAACTCCACAGACCCCCATGAGACCCTGACAGAGACTTCAACTCTGACTTTTGTCGACGCCCACCCCACGGAGGACGAGGACCAGAGCCTCCACGGGGTGGAGATGGTCTACCTGAAGGAGTTTATGCTGATAGACGACGATGATGATGGAGACATGTCGCTAAGAGAGAAAACGGTGACAGACCTGTGCGTCATGGACGGACGAGCAGCTGACCTGGTGTGTGGACGGCTGCTGAACTCCTCCAGTGGCTTCCTGTCCGAGTGTAAGGAGGGATGTCCTGCCCCTGCGGGGTTACCTCCTCAGGATCTGGAGACTGCTCAGGAGAGGAGAGGCTGCTGTTCCTGCTCTATTCTATGACCCAGCAGGACGTGAAGGTCAGAGATCTGAACCTCGCAGCAGTTTCTGTCCAAGATCAGGACCAGGATCCTCTGGTCTGATGACACAAGACATACCAGACCTTTAACGGATTCCCGCTATTTCTTTTCTTTTCAAACTTTCCTTTCATCCCATCTTATCTTATTTTCCAATTTATTATCTCAGTTTTGGATTTTTTACCTTTTTTTATTCTGTCGAAGCACTTTGTTGATTTTAAAGGTGCTATAAAATATTATTATTATGATTGCATTTTGCTCATTCATTTATGCAATTATTAAATTTACTGTATGAATTCTGGATTGTAATAAAGTTAAAATAAATTAAAATACTCAAATATATCTCAAGTATATCATAAAACTTTTTAAAACAAAAGAAATGCATGTTCCTGTGATTATTTTATTTGGTAATGATGCAGAAAAGTCTAGAAAGATTAAGAACTAATAAATAGATCTACAATTTTTATATTGTGTTGTTTGTGAACATGGGACAGGGGAATTAACCAAAACGGCGTTTGTAAATAAAGTAAACAATGTTTGGATCACTAGGCCAGGTTTTTTTTTTTACAGTGTAACAGAATAAACTTTAAACTTTATTTTAAATGCACAACAATGACTCTATACAGTTTATATGACATCACCGTGATTTCAGAATTACCCAAACAATCGCTTATCAACGCCACCAACAAGGTTATGTTTTCATTCATGCATGTTATGGTTTTTAATTTTCCCTAAAAGTATGGAATGGATTTCCGTGAAATTCCGTGATGGGAACATGGAATTTTGGCCAAAATACAAACGGGAAAATCAGTTGTGCCATCAGTAGATCACACCAAAGTTTGAGATCTGCATGATTTTAAAGACATTTCATTTTACGTTTTTGTACATTTCGTAGACAAAGTTCACCCAATAGCATCCAGAATTCAGAATTTTATCTACATTGTTCTTTTAAGCATTCAATCGTTTAAGCCTCTTTTTATTCCTTCTTTTTTGCTGTATGCTCTCATACTACAAGACACGGATTTACAAATCCTACCATGACTGTAATATAACTCACACTATTCTGCAAGATTAGCTTGACGTGATGGTCAATTAGACTCAAACAAAGACAAAAAGAAAAAACAATAACTAAATAACAACTATTTAGTTGTATATTTTATTCCTTTGGGGCATTTATTGATTTAATATCTTTAAACCCATTACATATACTATAAAATGAAAAATCTTTTGGTCAAGATTATATTATTATGACTTATTTAAAATCATTTCACTGTGAAATTTTGTATTTCATAGAAAATAGTCAATTTTAATTAGATTAGCTCGACATTTTTGGTAAAGTACGATCTAAAAAATGTTTTAACCTTTATTAGACTTTTTTATGTTCAAGTTTCATGATTCTGCTTAGACAATCACCATCACTTAATACAAATATGACTTTCTCTCTTGCCTCTGGTGTCCCCCAGGGCTTCATCCTTGGCCCCTTACTCTTTAGCATAGACATGCTGCCACTGGGTCACAATATAAACAGGTTCAGTCACATTTTTAAACAAGAAATAATGACTCAAAATGAACTCACCCAAACAGATAGTTTGACATTGAAGGGTTAAATTAAGAAGGAAATCATAATGCATCCATACCATCTTCTCAATCCCCAAGGCCCCCGCTCTCAATGAAACCCATTCAGAACTTTTTGCAATGCTCCATTGACCTGCTTACAAACACACATCTACAAACAGCATCGATCACCTAAACTGTCCCCCCCCCCCTCTTTGGCAGAAGTAAAAATGGTTGGAAAACCTCAGAATCCTGCTGTTTTGTTCTCCTAGTATTTTGGCCCACGAGGTCTCTCTGCCTCGTCTTCAGGACGGACTCGGGTTAATCAGTCCGGGCCAGCAGGCGTGAGCCCTTCTGTGAACCAGTGGTAGTTTTTTGCTTTGAGTGACAGGGAGACCCCATCATGGACCCTGCTGGAGGTACAGATAGCAGCACAATGGACTTATCTCCCCCTCCCACAGCTTACCAACTGACAACCTCCCCAGAAACCACCCCAGCAGACCCTGCGGCAGGACGGGGAGGGCTGCTTGCTCTATTGCCTTAAAGCGACACCACGTAAATATTTATGGACTGATTACAGAATCAATCGAGCTACTTTTACTTTACAGGTAAGCTACTCCACATTCATCAACATTCATCATTCATTCATTCATTATTTCAGTCATTGATTCAAACTTTTACTCCCAGCAATGATGCAATGAATGTGATTCTGCACACACGATGACCTTGTTCGACTAAATATAGCCGTTATCAGACACCGCAGCTCTTGAGCGTATTGTCCACACATTTGACGCGTAACTGTAAGTGTCAGCGCGTGACTGATGAACCCACAAAACCACAAGACAATTGACAAAAGGAGCTATTTTGTCAGAATGACCTCAGCTCACCCGCTCACCGCCGCCTCTCAATCCTGGTTATCAAATCCGCTCATCGCCGACATGGTCCACGAGACGGAAATAAAAGTGCTGAAAAGAATTTGGGCATAAGGAGGTGAAGTGGAAAGCACCACAGACTCTCAGAGAGGATGGACAAAAGCAGAACCATGTTGGTTGTTCTTCTCCTCTGCGTCATTCCAGGTGAGGAGATAGATGATAGATGCCTTTCTCATATCATACCTTCAAGTGTCACGTATGCCGATGATGTTCTGCTATTCCTCTCAGATCTGCTCACAGAAGGCGTCGCCCTGGATGTGTGCGCCACCTGCCACGCTAACGCTAGGTGCGAGGACACGTCGGACGGTTCTGGGAAAGTTTGCTATTGCAAATACGGCTTTGTTGGAAACGGGAGAACCTTTTGTCAAGGTGGGAAAAAAACTTCACTTTGATAAATCTCAAAAACCTTCAATGAGGACTGAAACAGTTAATATCTTTTGACTGGATCATTTTTAGAATGTGGAATCCCAAATTTCTTGCTTGCAGTGATGAATTAATCTGAAGTGTAGCTTCATAAAGCATTTTAGCATCTTTCAGCTCATCGTTTTGGTTCTACCAGACAGTTTCACTCGTATATTATTTTAGGGTTTAGCCTCATTTATGTTTACCAGCAGCGTCTCTACACTCAAAAAGAGGAAGTAGTTCAAGTTTAAGTACCTGCATCTATTTGATTTCAAGTAAATAATCATGTTTTTGCGGCATAAATCTGTTATTGGAAACCACACAAAAAGTCGGTAAAGGCCTTTATGGAATCATCATCGCGTCCGCCACCGCAGATCCTTCTTGTTAACACCGTAACTCAAACATTATTTCATGGATCATTTTCAAATTTTACCCCTTCATAGAACCTGGTGAGAGGAATAACTGGAATGGGAAATTAAGTGTCCATTCTTTTTTGTTCATGCCCTTGATCTTTTAATTCCTTTGATGTTCCTTTGTGTGCATCTGTTTGTTTGTTTGTTTGATTAAGGGAAAACTGATGCTAAAAATAGCATAACATCTTTACCAAAAGGCAGGTTTCGAGATATCTTACGGATGATTACATTTATGTGACGTATCGTGTTTCACAGCATTTAAAAATAATAAATAACATTATTGTTGTTTGTTGTTATTCTTGTCCGTTATTGTTCATGCTATTGTTCCTTTGATTCCTTTGATGTTCTTTTTTGGGGGCCTTTGCTCAATGTCAACAGGATATCATCGTTAGCTAGTAAGATTTAACGCAAATCCGTCCATTTGAAGAGAAAACGACAAACATGGGAAACTCTTGCTGGTGGAGGTGATTATGACCAAAACATTTACAGTTTACGTCATTATTTTACCGACACTGGACAGTTATCGCGATGAGAAGTGTCGAGCTCAATCAGGGGGATTGCTTGTACAACGCAGGAGATTGGGGACTTCTTGGGGGAGGCCGTGTAGGTCTAGTTTATGTAAAACAATTCAATTAATCCATGAGATTGATTTACATATATAATATTTTAAAAAGGACATTATTTTAGAGGAAATGTATTACTATATTCAAACTATTACATAATTGTCATTTTCACTTGTATGATTCACGTTTTAGTGACAAATATGCATCACGTTGAGTTTATTGGTTTTATAAAACATTTAAATGATGTAATCCGAATGCATGGCAATTTCTTATAGACGTAATAAAAAATAAAAATAGATAAATCTTAAATATTAGACATTCATTTATAGAGCGTAGCTAAAGTAAAATCTACAAATAATATATAGCAGAAAGTTAGCAGCTCACATGGGCTACAGGAGGACAGTCAGCTACGTTATCTCTGGGGTTATATCGGAAATCTAGATGAAGAGTTTCATCACGAGATGACTAAAGTCTGACTCGTTCATTCCTGTTCGACTTTACAACATCTAACGTAAAAGAGTCAATAAATAAGATATATGGACTGTTAAGAGTTTTTTTCTGCTTTTACTTTGAAGCACTTTGAGATTTGATCCAAATGTAAAGTGCGTTATAAATTAAATGTATTATTATTATTATTATTAAGAGTTGGGATAGTTCAGAGACACTAAGACATGATCAGAAAAAGGGAAGACGTCTGATTAGATAAACTATTTATTTAGGAAGTCATAAAAAGTAGATATAGAGCATTTTGTTTTTTTATGTCCCGGCTCTAGAGGATTAAAATATGGTCTGGACTGATTTCAATGAGGTTTCAAAGAGACTTAAAGGGGAGCAACTCATTATAGTCTTGAATGTGTTTAGCCCATTTAATGTAAATTCTTTATTTCATGTGGATAATATCAACCTACGATAGAGGTTATGATCGATCAGCATCAGCACAAATGGATTTTTCAGTAAGAGTGGCGTCTGTGAACCATTAAAATCTCATATTCTAGTTTACTCTAAACTGGTTAAGGCTAGCCTGAATTACATACCCGAAATAAACTTAAACATAACCTTTGTGTCTATGAACAGGTGTGACTTGAAATCATTTATTTTCAATGTCAGTATCATTTGTATTTGTTACAATATGTGAATAATTTTTGATTAAACGCAAAAAATACCATGATTTCTATCAGCGCCTGATTTTAAAATTTTTATTTTTTTTAATAAAAGACTCTAACGTCATGATATTACAGGAACGCCATCAAACCAAACAATCCGCGTCACATTTGATAGAAATATCACAAAGTTCATTTTATTCTACACAGTTCTTGTAGGGCAGAACCAGGAGGATCTCTATTTGGACCAGCTGGATAAACAATGGACCCAAAATGTCCACTAGAGGGAGCTACAAGCACACACTACAACCTTTGACTGATCAAAATCTAGACCTGTGCACTGTAAAATACTCTTTGTCTCCAAACGGAGTCGATTTATTAACGCTGTAAACAAGGAACAATTAAACAAAACAAAATAAAAGAAATAAAAACAGGCACAATAATGGTAAGTGCCTAAAAAATTTACATAAAACCACAAATGTTACATATTGTATCAATCACAGAGGAATAAGATAAAATCATAAAGGCGGGGGTCATTGTGTAAAAGCTCATCAAGTAATGGCTCCGCCCCCGGCTGGTCGGACATTTTGTTGTCGTAAATATTTTTTTAATAACACGTAAAAAAAAATGTTTTGTGTCAAATAACTTTTTGACTGCTGTCTTTATTATGAAATCATCTTTCTGGTAGAGATTGTTTCCTGTTTACATATAGGTCCATATATGGGCGGGGAAATGGGTTTTAGATTCAAGTTTCAAAGTTCAATTTTTTATGATAATTGTTTTGGGTCCAGCACATCTGGATTATTATTTATGCGTACTCTTAGATATCAACACCATAAATAAAAGTGGGGTTTTCTTTTTTTTTTTACATCAAAATTGATTTAAAAATCAATTTATTTATTTTCTTTACAAAAAAGCATCTTTCAGCTCTTTTTTCTTAATCTTTTTTAGGAGTTCACCACAGCGGATCGTCTCATTCCGCATATTGAACCTGATGCTCCTGACACAAACCTCCCATTTATCCGGGTTTGGGACCGGCACTAGATGTGGCTGGTTGGGCTGGTAGCACCAAGAACCTTGCTTAATGGTCCACACTGGATTTCTCCCACACCCTCTTTATTACTGGGATTCGAACCCCCAGTCTCCTGCACCAAAGTCAGTGGTGTTCCCCACAGCGCTACCCAGCTGCAGATTATTTCCTGAATAATGTAAAAAAAAAAAAAAAAAAACAGTTGCTCCTGGCTTCCAACCCGTCTGTATCGGCACCAGAATGTAGAGGTATTTTGTCTGACCCGTCCGTCATGTGTCTTCCAGATAAGGACGAGTGTCAGATAGAAGCCACTAAGATTTGTGGGCAGCACACCACCTGTCACAACACTCACGGCAGCTTCTACTGCACCTGTCTGGGGGGCTACAGCCCCTCCAACAAGCTGCCCGTCTTCATCCCAAACGATGGGACCCACTGCCAGGGTGAGTTTTTTTTATAAAAGCCTATAAATAACATTTTTAAAAAACAGGAGAGTGAAACATCCAACGGGTAAGTACGTCTAATATAATTATTTTATGAAATGATGACTTAATATAGTATATTTGAAACAATATTAATAAGTATAATATTGTACGCTCAATTATTCATTTCAAACGTGTCAAAATAAAAATCCTAAACCAGTTAAAAGAGTGAAGACGATTCCGATAAATGTCATTATTGTTGTGTTGACTGCGCAGACATCAATGAGTGCAGAGTTTCAGGTTTGTGTGGAGACGGAGGTCGGTGCAGGAATCTGGAGGGAGGCTTTGAGTGCAGCTGCATGCCGGGTTTCCGAATCCACAACGGAGAAGAACCCTTCAACCCCCTCAGAGACAAATCTTCCTGCAAAGGTAACGGTGCATTCATGGGAGTCGGGTAAATAATCAGTTCTCAATCTCAAGCTCAATTTAGAATAGTTGGAAATTGGGATGTGGGACAATGGAGTCGTTTCATCCGTGTTGCTTCAAAGTCCGAAGACTGATCTTCTGTTTTTATAAAGTCATCACCGCAAATCAGCCACAGATCCTTCGTGTTAATGCAAAAACTAGAAAAAACTATTTTATGGGCCATTTGGTTTGGTCTGATTTAGTCCAAAATATGGTTTCAAGGAGATCTGTCTTGTATGTATCATATTTAACTCTAATAGATCATTTTTTGCTCTCTAGGGGGAGCTCTTTTATGAAACTTACCTCATATGAACCTTCTCAAACTCTTATTCGTCATATTTACCCTATTTGTTCGTATTTCACTCACTAGGGGGCTTTTTTTGGTAAAACCGTTTTTTGATCGTTAATTCCCAACCATTGGATTTTGCCAAATTGGCTCATATGAATCTACAAAAGGAGATCCATCTTGTGTTATTTTCTGCTATAATAGTTCAGATTTTACTCCCTTTTTGGCTTTTTGTCGGAAATTGCTTGTTATGTTTTCTGAGGATCACACCCCAAAGTTTGGTCCAGGATGTGAGCTCTCTGCAGATGGTGGATGAACTGCTGAACATTTTGCATGTTCCTCTCTACTCAGTGGTGGACTGTGGTCCCCCCGCCTCAGGGGAGGGCCGAGAGCTGCTGTCCGTCACAGGGACCACCTACGGCGGCGTGGCGACGTTTGCCTGTAACGAAGACTTTGTGTGGAGGGGCGGAGACAACATCTCTGAGTGTGGAGCAGAAGGATTGTGGAGAAGAGCCACCATGGTCTGTGAAGGTACCAAAACCCCTTCTCACTCCCTCTAAGAGCCTTTTAGAACTCTGCATGATGATTGTTTGGCTTTCATAACGCAGTCCGCTAAATATTTATGACGTACATGAAGTAAAAAAAAAAAAAAAAACAGTAAAGGAAGCAGTAAAGGAGCACCAGGCATTAGCTACCACGGCTACAAACATCATTCAAGTAAACTAGAAACACCAGCAAACACAAAATTCGCAATTTGTAACACCAGAAAGGACAACCCGGAAAACGTTAATCACAATGAACTTAATCACATACTTCAAATTTAATCACCCCGAGGAACATAGCAAGTTTCAAGAATCTAACGTTTAGCTTCTGTTAGCTTTAGCAGCGGCTAAAGCTAACAGAAGCTCAGAGCCACTAGCCCTGAAGTCCCTGAACAAAGTCAACATATAACAAACAAACATATAACAAACAAACATATAACATATGATGGACTGAACGAAGCTTCCACCCTAATCCTTCAAAATAAAAGCACTTAAAATCCTTACTCGTAATGATTTTTAAAATTTAGTGGGGAAAAAAAAAAGGCGGAATCGGCCAAAATGGGGTTAGGCATGTTGAAATACTCTTAAGGGGCGACTAACAGCTATTTTAATACTGACTCATTAATACGAGCATCACCATGACAGTGCAGGTTTCTTAGTGAGTTTCCCAGGAGCGCAGGTTCTGATCGGTGGGACAGAACTCCGGTGAACGGCGTCTCACACAGCATGTCACTGCTTTGGCCCTCAGAGGTGGACTGCGGCGCTCCTCCCGCCCTCCCTCACGCTCACATGCTGAGGAGCGAGAGCTGGAGGAGGGGAGCGGAGGTGTTTTATGAGTGCGACCCTGGATATCATAATGTCGGAGGCGGAAGCAGATCCGTCTGTTCTGACGCCGGACGGTGGGAGGGAGCGTCCGTCATCTGCAGAGGTACGTTCAGATCATTTTAGAGTTACCGGTCGTATTATTCTGAAACGAGACTCATCCTGGTGTCTGGATTATTGGTGCCTGTTGTTCTGTAGAGACCTTTTGTGGAAGTCCTCCCGCGATCAAATCCACTGAGCAGGTCTGGGACAGACTCTCGACCCCCGGAGGAACAGTACTTTACTTTTGTAAAGTGGGCTTTTTTGGCAATGGAGGACAACGTGTTTCGATTTGTAGTGAAAGTGGACAGTGGAGCCCCCCGACTCTCACCTGCCAAGGTAATTTAAGCCCGATAATTGTTTTCCTTTTCAAACAGGGAGATGGAGGGAATCATTTCTGTCGTTCTTTGTCATGTATTATTGGATAAGCTCAAAAAAAAAAGAAAAGAAAAAAGTTGTTGAAGTTTAAATATTAGCATCTGTTTGATTTTATTGAAATAATCATGTTTTTCTTATATTTAAATGTGTGTATTCAAATTTCATAGAATCGGCATGAATTTGTTGAATATGAAATGAATATGAATCAGTTATAAAGAAGGTTTTGAATAAGTTTGAATAATTAGTAACAATTTATTTACGTATATTTTTCTGGAAATAATGTTGTTTATGTATTTAAAACACATAATGTTTATAAGAACTGTTGCATAAATATCCTTTTTTACTTGTTTCATTCATAATTTATCGACATGGGGGGGCTTTTGTGGCGTTTGTTTGTAATATTTATGTTTTCTTTTTACTTAAACTGCCTTCAGCATTCATGTACTAAAGTCATTCTGTGTTTATTACTGCAGTCTGGGCTGAATTTTATTGACACTGAATATAATTCAGTTCCAAATAGTCAGAAAAAACATTTTTATTTGACTGGTTATTTAAAAAAATTTAAATTGTGCAGTGTTTTTTATTCCCACGGCACACGATAAGTGATCTTGAATTGGGAAAGGTTGGGGACCCCTGAGGGGTTGAGGTTGGAGTTCTGGTGGGGCTCATGTGAGCCAGGGGTGGTCCAGCAGTTGCTCCAGAGAGGCCCGTTGCCACGGATCTACAGCCAGACACAGGTGCAGCCAATCCTGGCAGACACCAGACAAGTTCTCGGTGACGCTGAGCTTCTCTTCCAGGAATAGTTTTGTGTCAAACTGGTCTTGTAGGATCTCATACAGGACCACTCCCAGTTGCCACACCGTGGAAGGACCGGCGGTGTATTTGGAGCGCCGGAACCACTCCGGTGGGGCGTGGGACTGTGTGCCGCTGAAGGTCCTGTACACCGAGTCCTCCTTTGTGAAGCAGCTGTGGCCAAAATCAATCAGCCTCAATCGCGGGACTTCGGTGCTGGTCTCAATCAAGATGTTCTCCATCTTGATGTCTCGGTGGAAAATCCTCTTGGCCTGAAGCTCCAGAGCCGCTTGAACCAGCTGCCTCATGATGACCCTGGCCTCCTCCTCCGTTAGGGGTCTGTCTTTGTCATTGATGTACTCAAGGAGGTCGATGACCGGGTTGGGACGCTCTAAGATCAGGATGAGGTCCTTGTCCAGATCAAAGTATTCCAGGAGAGAAATGGCGGCAGATTTCCCCTCAGAATCCGACTGGCAGATCTTCATCATGACAGCGACCTCCAGAGGGAGCTTCCTCCCGTTCTGACGTCTGCCACACCGGACCAGATCTTTCTGGGGGATGTATTTTATCGCCACGGGGAGATGATCCGCTCTCCTGTAACCGGCAAAGACCCAACCCTGACCTCCAGAACCCAGTGAGGCCAGCTGCACGTACTTAGCCTCAAAGTCTCGTCTGCTGGTTCTCTTAGGGGCGTGTTTGGTTTCCTCCTGTCGCTCCTTCCTCCTCTCCTCCTTTTCTCCTTCCTCTGTTTCTTTGTCGGACACCTTCATCTGCGGAGACTCGGTGCTGCTGACTCTCTCCACCAGCTCCTCACAACCTGCCAGAGACACCATCAAACTCTCAGTGACTACCTACGGCACTCAGGAAGTCCTGTGATCAGTCCTAACAGTAGATGGAAGCTAACGCGGGTTATACGCTAGAGGATTTTCAAATCTTAACCGATAGCAAAAACGCGGGAGACCACAGACATGAGGACAGTTTCAACCGATTTCTAACATCATCCTCTTCTTCAATAATCCAACCAAAAAAAAAAGAAGATGTAATTTTATATTTCATGTAAAATGGTAAATTCTTATTAGATTAGCTCAACGTTTTGGTAAAGGTAGTTCTTATAAAACTCACCATAGCTACCTTCATCATGAAGTGAAATCTCCAGTGGAATCTTTTGGTAAAGCATGTTTTTAGAAAAGTATTCAACCCTTTTGCTTGAATCCAGTTACGTAATTGTGTTGAATAAGTTCTCAGCTGCTTTAATGTGCCAAAAAATCCTACCAATCGAATAAGACATTCTCTATAGCCATGGTTAAGGCCCCATCTAACTTGTGGTGTCCTCCAAGGCTCCGTCCTTGGTCCCTTACTCTTAAGCATATATATGCTGCCACTGGGTCAGTTATAAACAGGTTCAGTCACATTGTTCAATAAGAATTAGTGACTCGAGATGAGTTCAACCAAACATTTGAGCAGGACATTAAAAGATTAATGGACTTTTTACTAATTACTGTGACAATATTTCTAACCATTTTAGCTTATTTCATTTTTGAAATATCTGTCTTTGAATCAGGAATTTGTACCTTTAGATCGTTAAAAGTTGGCGTTAGCATTCATTTTGTACCACTAAAATGACACAAAGGTCCCCAGTTATTATCCTTAGGGCCACTTCTGTACCTCATAAGTTACTCGTCTGAGGAATGTACGAAAATGTTTCCCATATTTCTCTGGTGACAAACGACATGTTAACTTTTGAGTACGTTACTGTCTTTTTAGGAAACCTTCATTAATATGAACTTGTGCCCATGCCGGATTATTTCTGTTTATCTATTGTGGGCGGAGAGGAGCTTTTCCTCCGGGTGCCAATATTCTGCTCCAGTTCTTTAAGAACTGATGAGAAGAATTCTGTCTCGAACTTTAATAAGCTAGCTGTATGTCTTGTGGCTAGCGCTCACTCTCGTTGTCTTTAATAAGTATGGTGGAGGAAATAATCATACATCTCTTTCCTCAAAGTGACACCTCATAATCCACCATACCCTCCGCTGATAAGTTGACATCAGCTCATAATGCTTGACTTACTATTCGGACTCAGACTTTAGTGCGAGGAAGAACTGGATTGATTTTGGGAACGGTCCGTTGTTTATTTTCAACCTTAGGGAGTTTCTCTCCAAGTGTTTTTTGGGCCATAATTTCTCAACCGTTGGTCCAATTCACCTTGATAGCGTCAGGCTAGTTTCTATTTTTGCTCATTATCTTAATGTTCTCTTCAACAAAGATCGTTAGCATGTTTCTACCGGTGGATTCCCGTCACGTGACGGTGCCGGTGTTTTGGACTTACTGTGTTGGCGTTGAGGCATCATTCTGTCTTAAAGAATTTTAAGGTTTGAACAGCTTGAGAGTGGAGATCCAACCACCACGTGTGATTTCTTTGGGTTTAACGGCAGTAGACCCAATGGGTCCAATAATCTCGTCATGAGTACTGGTTTAATATTGGAGAAATTTGCCTTTGATGTCCCATGGTTTGATGTTCCTGCCTTTGTACTGAGCTTCCAGAGATACATGATCTTTACAGCGAAGTGGAGATGAAGGTCACTTATATAACACGGTATGAAAGAATTCCACGAGTTATAACCTATCTGATACCCTACATAATATCAAACGCTCTAGAATATGCACTATGCACGGGAACGTTTGTACCTTTTTGTGTATGGGCTAAAACAGATAGTTTGGACCCAAAAAACAAATTTATGGAGATTTTTTGACTATGCTTTTTTCATTGGAACATTTATTAAGCTCGCCAAAATATTCCACCTCCACCTCCACCTCCACCTTTTGGTGACTTAAAGGAAACAGGTCGCACAAAATAACAGCAAAAGCTGGGACCACAGCACCGGTAGGACCTGTCGGGTCTGGCAACGAGAAACCTGTTTAACCCTGCAGTAAAAGTTTTGATCAAAACAACATCTTCTGTTTTTATGCCGATTCTTCTTCTTCGTCTTTTGGCTCCTCCTATTCGGCCTCACCTGTTTCCATCCATAGGTCATAGGTCATCCATAGCCCTGCTGGCTAACTGTACATGTGACAGTAATTATTTACCCGGGCCCCAACCGATTTCGGTTTGGAATCAGCCGGATCCCTTCCCTCCCCATTTATCCGGGCTTTGGACCGGCGCTAGAAGGACGCGGCCTTGTGAATTATTATGCAATTAAGTGAAGGATGGAAATTCCGTTTGGACTTTTAATAAAACTGCCATCAAACATCAAGAGTTCTACTAGATTGAACTGTTTGCAACTGTCTACAGAGAATTTATTTTCCTCTACATTTGTTTTTAACTCTCTCTAACCTTTATTCACGCCTACATTCTATCCCAGAGGTCTCATGTGGGGTTCCTCCCACTCTGCCCGACACGGTGCAGGTATGGAACGGCAGCTCCACTCGGGGAAGCACCGCGACTTACGGCTGTAGAACCGGATTTTATCACAACCAAGGAACAGAAGTTTCAATGTGTACAACTGACGGTTACTGGACCATACCAAACATCACATGCAAAGGTAAATAACCGGTTAGTAATTAGTGCTGTGGTTGGCATTTTTTTCAGAATTGTGAAAAAGTATTGGACCCCCCCCCCTGGTTTCTTTTATTTTTATGTGTATCTCAGACAAAAGGGTGTCGCATCTTCACATCAAGTTCAGCGTTAAACGAAAGCAACTGGAGTCAAGACAAGTTTTTCAGGTTTTTTAAGTGATTATTATATTGAATGAAGCAAAAGGTTGATCCAACACCTAAATCACCGCTGAAACACCCAGAACTTAATATCTAGGTCTTCCTCTTTCAGCAGCAACTGCAACCAAACACTTCTGATGAGGTCAGTCTCTGACATCACTGTGGAGGAATTTTGGCCCACTACTCTTGGCAGAACTGCTTTAGTGCAGCCACATTGGTTGGTTTTTGAGCATGAACTGATCTTTTCCGATCCCACCGCAGCATGGAACGTGTCCTGATCCGTCTCCAACAAGGACGTATCAGGAAAACTCGTCATCAGTGTTGTACGCGTGGCTGGTCTTGTGGCGGGAAATGCTCCTTAGCAAGTCATGAAGGACTTTGTCCTGTCAGTCTCAACAGTTGGAATAGTCCATACATGAATATTAGCTCTTGAAACATTTTCAGGTGGTTAGTTAGCCCATGCTAGCTAGCTAAACAAATCTGGCGCTTGACTGACATGACACGATAACTAGGCAAGACGACCTTTGACCTTGTGGCGGAAGCAACGAAAATCTGAACACAAATGGTCATCTGGACACATCTGAAGATGCATAATGGACACTGGCGTAAACGGCGATGTGTCTCGCTGTCTGCTTGTGATCCGATCGGCCAAAACAACCGAGTCCAAACAGGGTCAGAGAAATCTGGAATTCTGGAAGGTTGGCAACAAATTCACTATTAATCAAATCTGACTATCGCCTTAGAAATAACTTTGGAACCTTTCCAAGACGTCCTTTCAGTCAGTCAGAATTTCTTTTGATTTTGGCATAGTGTGCTATTGGTGAGACCAACGAGTCAAATTCCTGCTTCTAAAGTTCTTCTATTGAAGCGATGACTGGTTTAAAATGGGCTGGTAGTAACGAGTTCTGGGAGTTTCTAGTCCGGTGAAATTTTTGTTTGAAGATCTGTCAAAGTAAAAGTTTGAGAACAAATCAAGACGGGGTCCAATACTTCTTCACATCCCTGTAAAACCTGTTTTCACTAAGTTGAATGATGTTTCTCCATCCTTGTAGAAGTTGACTGCGGTGAGCCTCCACCCGTCCCTCATTCAGTAATGCTGTGGGGTAATGTTTCCACTGTGGGCTCTCGGGTTGTTTATCAGTGTCACTATGGATACCAAAGAGTTGGAGAGAGAAACCAATCGGTTTGCACCCCCACTGGAGAATGGGAGGCAGCCCCTCTGCTCTGTCGAGGTGATGAAGGCACGAATCGACACAACAGAGTCGCTGAGTCAATAACGTTAGAGAATCAGCGTGGCTAACATTCTATCTCTCTGTTTCTAGAAATCACCTGTCAGGAGCCTCTTTTTAAGCCTCATGCTAAAATGCTGTGGGATGGAGCGTCACACATCGGCAGCGTGGTTTACTACCAATGTGAGGAGGCCTTTCACGCCAGGAGCCTGAGAAACTACTCAGTGTGTGGAGAGGATGGACTCTGGGAGGAGAGTGACCTGTGGTGTGAAGGTGCAATCACACATTTATTCATAACTTACACCACAAATGTGCAGAAAATATCTAAAACTATCGTTTGGAATGTGGAAAATATGGTTATTTGCTTTCATACGGCGAGTTAGATGGGAAGATTGATACCAATCTGACATTTGTCTCTTTATTATTAGGCTAAAACCAGCAGCTGGTTTGCTTAGCTTAGCATAAAGAAAGGAAACGGGGGTTACTTTAATTATTGGTGATGGTTGGCGTTGCCTTCATAAGCATCACAGAAGTTCTGATAATAATAATTTATCCTTTATTAATCACATACAGTCATACATAAGAAAACATCGAGAGCATATCGGGTTCAGGGTCTTGCTCAAGGACCCTACAGTTTGAAGACTAGCTGGGGCTCGAACCGGCTAGCTTTCGATCTTCTGATTGGTAGACGGCCGCTCCACCAATAATTTCGTCAGTATTACTCCATTATTATAAAAAACAGCACTTTAACATTAACACACAACATTATTCACTAATTTACTGGGTTTGTTTTTCCAAACAGAAACCAGCTTCTAAATCTGCCGACAACTCCAACCATCTCTCTTAAGTATCGATCCGCGATTCTGTATGAACAAAATTAAACTTTCTGTGTTTAAATGATTACACGGATCTATTTATAAGTCTAATCTAGTTTTCTTTTAATCAGTGGATGAATAAATCAGAAATCCAGCTCTTTGGAAACATCAGTGTCCATCAATGTGAATTAATGGGTGGATATTAAGTTTCATCCCTTAAACCTCCGACAACTGATGACCTATACGACACCAAACCTAATAATAATAATAATAATAATAACAATTTAATCATTGGACTGCTGCTGAATATATAACTGAAAAGAAAATGTGGAGCTTCGTCAGTGGAAACAGATGAATCTCTAGATTTGAGGGTTTTTTGTTGTTGTATTTTTTGTGTTTATAGAACCTGTTCTGTATTAATTCATGTCTGTGTGCAGAAATAAGCTGTGGTCCCCCACTAAACCCCCCCCATACTAACCTGCTGTGGGATGGCAGCAGTGAACCCGGCAGTGTGGTGATGTTTGAGTGTGTGGCTGGATTTCACCAGGAGAGTGGGAATAACATCTCCACATGTTTGCTATCAGGAGAGTGGGGGGGGATATCTATGAAGTGCAAAGGTATTGTGATAGTCCCTCCGTTTCCATCTTCCCCCGTCAACGTTATCCTCCTCCGTCACATCAACAGATTCTCTCCACATCCAGAAACCTCCTCTTTAGTCTTCTCCTTCTTCTCCTGCCTGGCAGCTCCATCTCCAGCAGCTTTCTACCAGTAGATCCACTATCCCTCCTCTTCTTCATGGGTCCAAAACATCTCAATCTGTCCTCTCTGACTTTGTCTCCAAGACGTTTATGGTGGTCTGTCCCTCTGATGTCCTCCTTTCTAATCCTGTCCATCCTCCTCACTCCAAAAGAAGATGGTGTTCCTCACCATAGCAAACAAGAAGGGGCTCAGGTCTGAATCTTGGTGCAGTCCCACCTCCACCTGAACCCATCCATCACTCCTACTGCACACTTTCTCTACATCTTCAAAGACCCAATTCAACTCCTTCCTACCTTCTCTATACTTCTCCATCAGCACTCTCAAAGCAAACATCCCATAGAGCTCTTTCCTGGCATGAAACCAAACTGCCGCTCTTAACGTAGCTTGCGATACTCTTTTCCCAGATCTTCATCGGGTCACTCATCAAATTCTTCAAAAATAGTTTTTTTTCTCCTGAATATCGTTTTTCCATTCGCTGCTGAATGAATTGATTTGACACTCAACCTTGTTTTCCCAGCTAAATGTGGCCCACTCCCCTTTCTTGCCAACTCAGAGGTGATGTGGTCCAATGGAAGTGTCGTGATCCAGCGCTGCGTGGACGGCTACCACAGCTGGAGGGGCAGCAGTGTCTCTGAGTGTGGCGTCTCCGGGCGCTGGAGCGAAGCAACACTGAGATGCATAGGTGAGTTGGGCCTGGCAAAAATAAAAAAAGCATCTATTTAGTCCTGTTAACAGCTTGAAATGAGAATTAAGAGGATCGGTTTGACATCGCTGTCTTATCCGATATAGAAAGGAAGCCGCCTGTGAGTCGTCTAAACGTCCTGAATGAAAGATGTTTGCGTTGGAAAGCAGAGAAGTATGAGGAGGACGCCGAAGAGTACAAGGTATCAGGACAACCATCATCATTGAGTGACTGTAGCGGCTCTTTATCTCTACGTGTTTGCCAGAATCAGACAATTCTGACTTTATTCTCTGGTTACATCCCAGTGTGGACAGTAAAAATGTGGAATTGATGCGTTTCAGGTGACATACACAGGATCCAGAGACTTCCAGAGGTCCTTTCAGCATAAGAGGAAGCGGTTTGTGAGCTCAAAGGCTGACCAGCTGGAACTCTGTCTCAACCTGCTTCCGTTCACAAACTACAGCGTCTCAGTCACTGCGGTCTCTGCCAGATTCACGGCCACCGTCACCACCAACACCACTTTACCAGGTACCGTTCTGCAGCCAGTCCTTAGGTTTAAACTGTAGGACGGTTACATTTTCATATGATTCAGTCTTCTTTATACTGAGTACTCTGCATCGACTTTGACATACCGACAGCGCCTCCAGCCCCGGCGGTCTACTACAGAGAGTTTGACACTCCTGTACCAACTTTGAGGCTCCACAGATCGCCCAACTCACTGGACCCAATAAGGTACCAACCAAGATGGCAAAAGGCAAAGTAGAGTATGGCACTCATACGTGGAAAGCAATGAGGCGCTGATCGCAATTCACACTATTTCATTGATTATTTTTGTATTTCATACGATCTGGATTGATTTGGGGGAAGGTCAGTTGCATATTTCTTTCGCTAGGGGGTGCTTTATTGCTAAAATCACAGTTTTCCGGCCATAATTTCTCAACCGCTGGTCGGTTATGGTCCAAAGTTGGTGCATATGAATCGACTACAAGAGAACTATCTTGCATATATGATATTTTATTCTGTTACTTCATATTTTACTCACTAGTGGGAACTGTTTTTTAAAAAACTTGTAAGTCCAGTTGGGCCTAAATTCAGTTTGTATGAATTGACACGAGGAAATCTGTCTTGTTTTATTCCTGAGCTTAGAAAAACTGGTTTAACTGTATTTATCTTCATCATTGAGTCACTGTGGGATTTGATTCTAGAGCAGACTGCTGACTTCATAGAAACAGTTAGTTTGAGTCAATATGGACTGTTTGAGATTATTGCTTGTACAACTCAGGGGTTTGGGGCGTTCTGGGGGATATGTCGGGGACGACATCATAGGCCTAGTTAAAATAAGTCTTTATTCGCTCAGTGAAATAACTTTGTGTCTAGAATTATTGCCATCGTTCACTTAAGTTAATATTTTCTAAATATTTTGTTCTTCCTTCGTTTGTCAGCTTGTACCAGGTGTACGTCCTTCCACTAGAGGGGATTATGATGTTTGACTGCTACTCTCCTGCAACCTCAGACCCTTCAAGCAAAGCAAAGTCCTCAGCAGAGTACATCACCGCCCAGGTTGATGTCAGACATGTTGGGACAGAGATGAACTTTACTGTCGGTGATGGACTCTTCTATGGAGGCTTCCATAATGCTCCGCTGGAGAAGGGCAGGGACTATTATATTATCTTGCGAGCTGTCAGCCAGTGGAAAACAGTGAGTGCCGGTTCATCATATTGGCTTGAATAAATCACATTTTTACCATTAAAGCACAACAAAATATTTTTTCTTCCAGGTCTTTGAAAGTTCCTGTGTCCTGTGGGCTAGAATAAGAGGTAAAATAATAATATATAATAATAATCTGTCCAAATGATCCATATTAGACTTTACGTCTAAAAATAGAGTTCTTTAAAATCCATTATAAAAAGCAAACACTATCAGATGCGGTAAAGGTCTCTTGGGTTGTTTCCATTTACGCACACTCATCATTTTTCTTGTTCCAGGCACATCGTATATTCTAAGGGTCTCATCTCTGACCGCCATCGCAACAATCGGAGCGCTCACTTTGGTCATTTTGTGTGGATACAGTTTCACCTGGTAGGGAATATACATATTGCCCATCTTGTGGAAAAAATATATGTCTATCGATATATGAATTGATTAAGATGTCCACAGTCTAAAATCATTCTAGTGTTTTTTTTAAATTGTAATTTGTTTTAAATGTAAATTTAATTCTTATCATTGTTTCCTTGTGTTTTCCAGGTTTCTCACAAAGACATAACTTTCCTCAGTGATGATATTACCCCATTTTATTTGTCAATATGACAAAATGTGACATCTTCCCCACAACTTTTGTAAATATATGTAGAATAAATCTTTTTATTTCGTTGTTGGATTCGTACTGAGTGCTTGAGTGATTAATAATACATAGCGGCGGCGGGCTGTGGGTTTTCCATCTGAGCCTTCAGTGCTATATTCCCTGTAATTCACCTGTCCTCAAATACAGATACAACCCTGTAGGAGTTTCTGTAACCAGCATATATTCAAAGAGACAGTAACATTAATCAAGTGTATTAAAGTGTTTAAAATGAGGTTCAACATCATCAAACGACCACCAAGAAAACAAAAACACCATCAAATGTGAGAAGGACTCAACAACGTTTCCGCTGGCATTAAATACAAATAAGACTGAATCTGGACCTCATTCACACAACAGCACCAGCGAACATCTTCATCAACAGCTATTTAAGATACTTCAAAATTAGACTCACCAAAGCTGGTCTTCATCTCAAGCTATCGAGTTTGTCCTCTTGTCTGTCTTTTAAAAATATCGTAGTAAAGAACACTGGTGCGTTTCAGTTCCGTTGTTAATTCCTTTTCCATATGGGGATGGAAGCCGGTGCCGACAGGCTTTCATGTCCTTTTTATCCAATAAGTTTTAATTTGTTGGAAATGAATGTTTCTCATGAGCTGGAGACGAAAAATTTGCGGTTTCTGGTCAGGTAAAACAGGACAAGCCTGAACACGCCCAGAACACGCCCAGAACACGCCCTGAACACGCCCTGAACACGCCCAGAACATGCCCAGAACACGCCCCGCCTGCTCTTCGGTTAGGGCAAACGAGAAAACTCTGGCATGTAAAAGTACACGGCCTAAATGAAAACTTAGAAATCTGATTGGTTAAAGAACATGACCATCAACAAAATCATCTCTTGTAATTTAACGGGCAGAGGCCTTCACCCTGGAAGCTGCTTTCGCCAATGTGACGCGGACCCAGAAACCCGAGGGAGAAACCTGATTGGATAAAACAAAGCTGACTTATATGAGTCGAGACTTATATTTCAGACTTACATAAACGGATGGTAACAAACTATTCAAATACAAGTAGTATCAAATTAAAATGTGCATTTGTGTGAAATGTCGCGTAACTTTATTTGCGCGAATGTTTCCTAGGGTCGTTAGCATCGCTCGCGCGAAAACAGCAATCTTGCCTAACTCAACAGAAACTATATCTACGACGTTATTATCCACTTTTCTACTCTTTTATCAATCGGGACCCAAAGTAAACACAATTGAGCTTCCATCACATCCACATCAACGCCATCCTGATGTCCAGGCGTCTGACGGCTGCTGCGTCAGACTCTTCGCGTAAATTTCTCGCAAATGATGCGAATGAGGCGCGGCTTTGCATTGACTTTGTGTGTGGTCTGCGCGGTACAATCGCGTCAATTTCAGTATAGCATAGCTTAAACCAAGGTACCACCAGAACGATGCTGTAAAGTACTAAACCCAATAAAACACCAATAATCAATCGAAGGATCGCGACAAGTTACATTTATGGTTGATTTTGTTTAGATCTTGTGTGGTACCAACAGGGTTGATGATTTAATTTAAAGAAAGAACGGGAGGAGGTGATCCATAAATGGTTTTACATCCGGAGCAGCTCCTCAGGGACGCAGTCCAGAATCCTACCTCCCGATGAAATCCTGAACTCACTTTTAACGGGTTTGCTTACAAGAGTTTACAGGTACTATAAAATATAATACTTATTACAGTGCTAACCTAACGCAATAGGTTGAAGCCTAGCTAGCTTGTATTTTAGCTAGCTACAGCGACATTACAGTAAGATATAACAAACAGCCGTTAGATATCCTTGAGTTGGACATCGGAGGTCAATTTAGACTAAATCCGGACAAATGTCGGGAAGTTATGTCCAACAGTGTTTTTTTGAACGAGAGCTCCGCCCCTTAATAAGTTAAATATGAACTACTGGAGTAAAACCTGATAGAATCCAGACTGATCACCTTGACTCGATTCATATGCGCCAAATTTGGACTATATCACACCAATGGTTGAGAAATTATTAGCCGAAAACTGCGATTCTTGAGATAAAGCTACCCTTTGTGGCGGAAATGTGGAATTGACCTTTCCCCCATATGGATGCAGTTCTTCCTCGCACTAAAATCTTATAGGGTATAATATTAGAAAATGATCCATGAAATGGTTTTTGAGTTATCGTGTTAACTAGAAGGATCTCCAACCATATTTTTATCATCACTTTTCAGGGATATAATTAAAAATAGTCTAAATGATTGTGAAAAATAAAAGCAGTACTACTTTTACTTTGCTTTTCCAAACTAGTGGGTTTAAAAGAAATGTATCATCTTTTATCTTAACAACATCACACAGATTTTGGGATGTTTTGCATAGTTTGGAGTGAAACTGCTGCGTACCTAATATCTTTATTTATTTCATTTTTGTGGCGTCTGTTTGTATTGTATCGTATTTATGTTCTCTTTTTACTGCCTTCGGCGTTCATGTACTAAAATCATTCCAGTGTTTTCTTTTTGCAGTCTGGGCTGAATACTTGTGACACTGAATATATCTCAGTTCCAAATTGGCCTTGAAAAAACACAAATTGCCAGAAATAAAAAAAAAATGTTTTTGGCTTTTTTGTATCATTTAGCTGTCAAACATTTGTGGAATTTATTTTCTTATATTTTGGAAAGTGGAATTAGGGGAGTTCTGGTGGGGCTCATGTGAGCCAGGGGTGGTCCAGCAGCTGCTCCAGAGAGGCCCGCTGCCACGGATCTACAGCCAGACACAGGTGCAGCCAATCCTGGCAGACACCAGACAAGTTCTCGGTGACGCTGAGCTTCTCTTCCAGGAATAGTTTTGTGTCAAACTGGTCTTGTAGGATCTCATACAGGACCACTCCCAGTTGCCACACCGTGGAAGGACCGGCGGTGTATTTGGAGCGCCGGAACCACTCCGGTGGGGCGTGGGACTGTGTGCCGCTGAAGGTCCTGTACACCGAGTCCTCCTTTGTGAAGCAGCTGTGGCCAAAATCAATCAGCCTCAATCGCGGGACTTCGGTGCTGGTCTCAATCAAGATGTTCTCCATCTTGATGTCTCGGTGGAAAATCCTCTTGGCCTGAAGCTCCAGAGCCGCTTGAACCAGCTGCCTCATGATGACCCTGGCCTCCTCCTCCGTTAGGGGTCTGTCTTTGTCATTGATGTACTCAAGGAGGTCGATGACCGGGTTGGGACGCTCTAAGATCAGGATGAGGTCCTTGTCCAGATCAAAGTATTCCAGGAGAGAAATGGCGGCAGATTTCCCCTCAGAATCCGACTGGCAGATCTTCATCATG
This sequence comes from Lophius piscatorius, assembly GCA_009660295.1. Classification (NCBI taxonomy): domain Eukaryota; kingdom Metazoa; phylum Chordata; class Actinopteri; order Lophiiformes; family Lophiidae; genus Lophius; species Lophius piscatorius. The sequence goes on along the minus strand of VRLP01001949.1, from coordinate 415 downwards.
ACAGCGACCTCCAGAGGGAGCTTCCTCCCGTTCTGACGTCTGCCACACCGGACCAGATCTTTCTGGGGGATGTATTTTATCGCCACGGGGAGATGATCCGCTCTCCTGTAACCGGCAAAGACCCAACCCTGACCTCCAGAACCCAGTGAGGCCAGCTGCACGTACTTAGCCTCAAAGTCTCGTCTGCTGGTTCTCTTAGGGGCGTGTTTGGTTTCCTCCTGTCGCTCCTTCCTCCTCTCCTCCTTTTCTCCTTCCTCTGTTTCTTTGTCGGACACCTTCATCTGCGGAGACTCGGTGCTGCTGACTCTCTCCACCAGCTCCTCACAACCTGCCAGAGACACCATCAAACTCTCAGTGACTACCTACGGCACTCAGGAAGTCCTGTGATCAGTCCTAACAGTAGATGGAAGCTAAC
>VRLP01001948.1:0-105702 GCA_009660295.1 Lophius piscatorius | reverse complement strand
AGAGATCTGGCGCGAATAGAACAGGCGATCTTCGTTGCAACATCCATGATCTCTTTCATGTGGAGCAGCTTTGGTCCAGCTTTCCCACTCATTTTTATACCCTTTCTTAGGTTTAAAAGAAAAAAACCGAGGGCTTTAAATTGGAGTTAACTCGCTGACTAGCTTGTTAGTTTTACGGCACTTAGCGCCGCTGTTTGCGCATGCGCAGTGACTAAAGTGTCAGAAAAATTCAGATGTCATCTGACTGGCTGCCCTGTATATCAATCAAGTGACGGGATGGATGATAGGCTGATGTCTATTTTTTTAATGTCATGCGATCTACCAATACTACCTTTGCGATCTACTGGTAGATCGCGATCGACGTATTGAGCACCCCTGATCTAAGCTATGCTATTTCTTATGCTTTTGACTTTTTTATTGACATTTCAACTTTTTTCTGGACATTTCAACTTTTTTCTGGACATTTCGACTTTTTTCTCCAAACTAAATACATATAAAAAAAATCTTTCATCTCTAATTTTTTTCTCTTGTGCCTGGTCCTCATACTCCTTCATAAAATCAGAATAGGTCTTATCTATAAATTGAAAGAATAACAAATGAAAATTCATTCCCTCAACCAACATCATCTTATTATCTTGAGCAGGTAAAGTAGCCATTTCAAAGTAATAGGCTATACATTTAAATTACAAGTTTGTTGCATGGTTATTGAAACTGTAATCGTTCATTACTTCATACATACGATACATACATACATACATACATCATGTGAGTAAGTAATTGGGCACACATTAATGAAATAATACTTTAACTTCTTAAAAACTACACAAATGAAGTGCGTTTATATGGAAAATTTAGGGATATTATGGAATCGTCATCACGTCTGCCAGCGCTAACCCTGTGTCCGCCCCCGCCGCAGATCCTAGCAAAATAACTCAAAAACTGTAATATGGATCATTTTCAAATTTGAGACCCACATAGACCTCGGTGCAAGGAAAAACTGGAGTGTTTTGGGGTAATATTCCTCATAATTCTGACAATAAGGTGTGCGTTATCTGCAAAATTGTAAGCTATCGTGGAATTGGAGACATTTTGGGGATAGACACTGTCGGTGAGGACAGTATAGGTCTAGTTGCCTGGGCAATATTCAGTCAATATTCAGTACTATCAAGAAATAGGCTATGCTATTTTATGCTATGCTAAGTATTATACTCATGTCCGGCAACTGCTGTTATCGAAGAAGTCAAATACTTAACACCATTAAGTCATTCCATTATATCACATGAGGCCTGTTGAGTGCTTTGCCTTGTAAATGGCATCGAGTTCTGAGCAAGGCACCGCCTGCCTGGCCTGCAATGTTGCCCGCTTGAGCAAGAAACACATTCCCTTATGTGGCTGAAAGATGTACTAGATATATAAATCTTGAAAAATAGTAAAATACAATCCTAACTATTTTGCACGAGATTTTACTGAAATCTCCTGCAACCCACATATTGGTCGTGACCCAGACTTTTGGAACCACTACCGTAGAATCATCGCAACATAAAACAACCCACCCTTGACGCAATGACAGACACATCCTCAATAGCTAAGGGCTACGTAATAACATAGCACTAACAACACCGAGGAAATCACTCTGTGCCACTCAAAATGCTTACTGGTGAGAGGAACACAGGAGCTGACATTATGAAATGGATTAGATTTGAGACCAATTAAAAATGAATTGCTTGAAATGAGTGCTGAACCCTTGCTGAATCAGATGCCAGTGATCTCATTAGGCTGGGCTCTCACTCAGTTCAAGCAAGCAGCTGGAGAACAGGCTAGCCTGACACACAGAAGGAAAACCCAAAGGGCTCTTGGCTGGAATGAGAAATAGGAGAATTATGTCACCTCAAGACTTGTGGATCATCACCTACATCAACCTACTGAATGTGGCTTGGCAGAGGGTCTTGTTTGTGACTGTGAATACAGACCCGTCCCAGGTTTTCAAGTACCAATGTCCAAAGCAAAGTGTATCTCTGTATCTCATTTACATGAACCAGACTCAAGTCTAAATGACAACATCAGACATTCAGGAAAAGTCAGGGGATGTGGTGATCAGGTTTTTGTCCATTCAGTTTGAAATAAATGTGACCGGTTTACTTCAGCGTTGTGTTTAATTATTCTTGGGACCGGAAATCTCTTTGAAGATGCTCTCTGTTTATTTTGTCAACATAAAGATACGTGCCGCAGTTCACATGCATTAAATCCCTCCAGCTCTTCCCTCTCCCGTGAGGGAATCAAAAGGGATAACATGGAAAAGCTACATAGATTAATTATTTTAAACATATCTGTTAACATAATGACATGTGACACATGTGGTACATTCATTCAATCCCTCCAGCTCTTTACTAAATTAAATTGAAAACAAAGAATGAACCACATTAAAATGCTGACACAAAAAAAATTTTCTAACAAGAGAATTTACCAACTTTAAATGTACCATAAGAAAATACACATATAACCAAAAGAAATAAAAGGATGCCAATGGATAATAACTCAACGTAAAACAAGGAAGTACTAACCTCTTCCGTGAGGGAATCAAAAGGGGCGAGGTTAGGGGATGAAACAATATATATAGATACCCACAAAGTAGAAATGAGGAGGGGACTCAGACATGACATAAACAAAACAAATAAGAATCTGGATGTCCTAACAGTCAGGTAAAACAAAAATAAAGTTAAATCTAACACATTTTGTGTGTTTATAACTAGACTGGTTACATAAAGGTGTTAACAACAGTGTTGAATTATTTTAGATTCGATAGGTAAGGTACAACTTTATCACATGTTGATAATGAATTTGTGTGACTTCAATCATTTATGTGATATTATTTTAAGTCAAACCATGTTCTTTTTTAAAACCAATAAAGTAACCTTGATGCACATGTCTAGCCAAAATGTTAATATGAGGAAGGTATTGCAAAGGAATAGTTTGGATGAAATCAGTGAGTAAAAGTATGCCAACTGCATGCACACCTTTGCATCCACACCATGCTTTTCTTGAGTATGTGTTCTAAGATATGTGTTTGTGCACGCATGTACTGTTACTTATGTCACGCTAAGCTATTGTTAGTATATTATTTCGGTGTGTGATATTTACAAGATATTATATTTTGATATTTTCTGTAATTCTTTTGATAAAGATAATAGGACAATATTTTGAATCCTTCTGAATGTTTCTAAAAGACTCCAACACTGTTCTACCTTGTTGTTTTAGATAGGAAATTAATTGTATCCCAAACTTGACATAAAAGGAAGCAAAACTTCTAAACAATATATATTTGATATGAAACGGAAGCATAGCAGTAAGAACAATAAAAACATTGAACTCATTGGACATTTTCTGTATTTAGCAATTTCCTCATTCTATCTGTCCCTACGTAATCAGTGTCCTCATCTTCATCTACAAACCCGGCCAATTTTCCTCCATATTTTAATTTAGAGTCGTGGGCAATTTGCTCCCTGCTATCTCAGTAGACCGTGTTTTGATTGGTTTCTATGCATCTGTGCCTTCATTAGCGACGTTGCCTATAGCACAGAGAAGAAATGAGTTGTTGTACTGCACAGAGAGAATAGAAGAAACATAAAGGCGGCTCAAAGGATAACTGTACAGATGGTAAAGGATTTATGAAGAAAAAGTCAAGTGAGTGATGTAAGCCCTGGTGACACTCTCCCTTCTTAATGAGCACCGTCACTTAAAGACAATGTTCTCTTAGCTTTTGATTAGAGGCAGTATATGTCTGAAAGAACATTCCATTCAATATCAAACAAAATCAAATATTGGAATGAAATTTGATCAAATATAAGTAGAAAGGAACAATTCATTTCGATAAAAAATAATACTGTACCTTTAGAAAAAGACTGAAAAACAAGTTTTTTTTGTTTATATTCTCTGTTAATATCTTGTAATTAATCGTATCTTTCAGAGAAAAACCAGGGACTGATGGACGTATCCCGTCCGCCGGGATCAGTCTTAATGCACTTCCAAGGTTGTGTCTGCTCTCGCTCTGAGTGGCACAGAGTGGCAACGAGCCCTGACAGCCTTACTAGCCCAACGGAACCTGCGTAAGATGGTTTCCACTCTGGGAAGCCTGGGGCCATTAAAAATAAAACAGATCAATATATAAGAATAAAGGCACATCTCGCTGCCTATGCTAACTTAGAGGGCAAGGGGAGTACTAAAGGATAACAGAAGACAAAACAAAGAAGACACTGTTTGAGGAGTTTAAAGGGGGAAGGTCGGTAAAGAAAAGAAGGGAAAAGATAAGAGAAATGTTGTGGAAAAAGCAAGAAGGTAAGCTTCTTGGGAGATGGAGGGATCAGAAGCAGTAATTGGGTTTAAAGAGGTAAACATATATTTAGCCATGCACAAAAGGTACACATTTATGTCAGAGAAAGGTTAATTGTTATTGATTCCCACAAAGAAACTTGTCTGTCCTCGATCTGACAGCGTCCAATGTTGTTTAAATTAATAGTACACTAGAGAACAAATACGAGCTGCGGCTTCAAACACATAAACAAACAGAAAATTATCATTCTGATTGTTGTTGTGGATGATAGAAAAAAATCAACAAATTTGTCTCGACAGCTTTGGCCTACTAAATACAATTAAATAACAGCTTCTTCTGAATTCAAGGTTTCACATCCAGACTGGTTTGTAATTGAGGACAATCTCTCAAACATTAACTTAACAGAGTATTAACTATAATTAAAAGGCAAAATAGTACAAGACAATAAAGTCATACACAGAGCAAAAGAAGTCCAGTAAGTTAACTTATTGACATTGCTACCAGCACAATCCTTTTATTATTTATCTTTCCAAAACATCTTCTAGCTGACTAGTGTTGTTTGCTTTCATTTTGCTTTTACTACTCATTTTCAAAGCTGATAACATTTGAATTTCCTGTTCCCTTCTTCTTGTATATTTAAGAAGATATGGTATATGATATGACAAAACCTTTCCTTCATAAGTAAGGGGAAATTCCTTCTACAATGAGGCCGCTCCTGTGAACTCCATCACAAACAGTGCAAGAGGTAGGAGCCGAGTACCACTAGCTACACAAACAGAGGCCTTAGTAAATGGAACAACTGATGAATTTTATGTATTTGTGAAAAGAGGAAAATGAATGGTGAAATATGAAATAACATAACATAACATAAAAAAATATAAAATTAGAATAATACAAATATAACTCATGGATATTAACAAATTAAATTAGAAAGTTATCTCAATAGCATATTCTTGGAATGGACACTGCCCCCTCATGATTGCACATCACTGACCTTTACACACAAACAATAAGGGGCAAATTCACAAAGAATGAATTGCAGCCGTTAATAGCACCATGGATTGCGCATCATTTGTAACCGATGGATGCGCCGTCTTAAGGACCGGTTCACGAAAGATATGGCACCAATGATATGCTAGAGCAAACACGCCCTCAATTTGATGCACCTGAGTGCTGTTTGCCCCAGATTTGCATGTGATTGCAATTACCAATGTGCCAATAATGTATAATCTTACCTGTGGACGGGACAATGGCAGAAGGAAATATACTGAATGAAATTTTCGGACAAAGACTTGACAGACGAGCAGCAGCACATTCTACAAAACTCGACCCAAGGAACAAAATTTAATCTTTATTGAAGAACCTGCTCGACAAACTCTTCAGAGTCAAGAGGTCCTGGCATTGAGCAGGAAGTTAACACAAAAGATCTGCAGACTTCAATACAATGGCGTAATATTAAAAACTTTTTGACGATGAAAACAATTAAGCATAAGGGGCTTTCTATTTTTTTTGTATTTGCAGATTTGCAAAGTAGGGAGACATCAACCATGGCTATTGACAATATTCGATAAATGTTGAATGGGTTCCAAAAACATTTTTTACAGTTTAAAAACAAACTAGACCTAAAATTTTTCCATGTTATGGTAAAAAATGTAATTACTAAGATCCAAAAAGATACTAAAATCGAAAAAAAAACAGAATAAAAATGATATTTTTAAAAAAACAATTCTTGGTGAGGGCATTGACGGGTTCGGGAAAGTCAAATCAAAATGCATACTGTGGCAAATTATTGTGGCAAATTAAGAGGACGTTATACGTAACAAGTTATTGACAGATGTTTTCAAGGGCATCACTCATCAAATAATAATAAGTATGTGTTTCACAGTGTTTCCTGTTGTGAGTGGGTTTGTTTGGACCACAGTATGTTGAATGTCCCACACTGATAAGATCCAAGGAGTTGCACAAGTTTCAAAGGCAACATCTGTCAGCTCTCCAATGCCACATGTTAGGTAAATATAGTGCAAGTGCTATAGTTTTTAGCAGGACGCCGATAATATAATTCCTCCTATAGTATAGTATAGTATAGTATAGTATGTTAAATTAAAGTATAGTATAGTATAGTAAATTATAGTATAGTATAGCAAATTATAGTATAGTATAGTATCGTAAATTATAGTATAGTATAGCAAATTATAGTATAGTATAGTAAATTATAGTATAGTATAGTATAGTATAGTATAGTATAGCAAATTATAGTATAGTATAGTATAGTATAGTAAATTATAGTATAGTATAGTATAGTATAGTAAATTATAGTATAGTATAGGGGTACCCCAGAAACAAAAATGTAAAATATGTTTATCATTCTAATGTAAAAGATTCACACCCATCATTTGAGTGACGTTTCATTAGATCTCATCTAGAGATGGGAAGACATGGGAAGTTATGTTAAAGGTATTTTAAAAAGTGAACATATGTTATTATTTTATTAGTTTTTTCCACTACTTCAAAATGTTGATGATGGATAACTAGATCTATGCTGTCTGTCATCAAAGTTTGTAAACAAGTATAAAAACACACATAAAATTAAATTTTTTACTATAAACAATCATACAGTGTTATTTGCACTACCGTTGTACCTGTAGATGTTAACATGTAGTACGTATGTGCCAAATATAAATAGGGAAAAAAATCACGTCTTAAAGAATATTGTAAACCTGTCTACTGAAATGATCAATGATTTCTCTGTTACAAAGTAGATGGATAACCAATCATTAACCGTTTCATACATCTGTTGAGTTCATTTTGACAGCAAATAAATAAATAGTGGGTTTCCTAAGCAGTTTTAATGTACATCCATTAAACATATGGGTGATGCATTTCTTCGTGAAACTGACTTCTACATTGATTCCACAATATTTTTTTCTAAACTCTTTCCCGACAGCTCGGATGTGTTTTTAATTTTGCTTTGGAGTGAACCCCGGTTCATTTCCTGACACTGTTGAGGAAGTTCATCTTTTAACTTAAACTCATATGTCGCACAGTAACAAGAGTTCAAGAGATGTTCATGATTTGACTTAAAGTATTTAACAAAAGTAATACATATGTTATGCATATATTATCTATGGTAATAATTATATGGTCTGTGTTTTTAATGATAAATAGGGAAAATAATAATAACAATAATTTTGGATTCTGTGTGTTTGAGTGAGTGAGTGAGTGGTTATATATAGTTTGTATTATGCCATCTCTCTTCATGCAGTTGAGAAATAGAGCAAACAGATAGCCTAAAGCTTTCTTAAACCCTTGTTGCTGCTTTGCCCAACTTGACCATTAGACGGATCAATGTTCATTCATTGAATCCACCATTGGGTTATGACTTATAAAACACACACACACACACGCACACACACACACACACACACACACACACACACACACACACACACACACACACACATACACACACACACACACAGACACACAAATAAAGATAATTCAAGACAAATAAATATGGCACTGCTTACAAAATGTAGCCTGAAGCAGTGAATAATCATTTATAAGTGAAACAGTCACCACCAGCTTCTAACGGAGACTGTAAAGTTCATGCAGTAGTAGCAAAAGCGTTTGACAAAACAAATGTATGTACTTTTGCTTTTTTTAAAGTTTCTTCTGTGGTAAAGTAATGTTCAGGAATGTGCAAAGATAATTTTATAGAAATTGGATTATTACATGTAAACTGTGTCTAATGTTGACATAGTCGTACAAAACTAAAGATCGAAGTAGCGATAAATAGAATTGTGTTTGTCCGCTGAGGCGTGAGTGTGTGATCAGTTTCAGGGCACATAAAGAAATGCCGTGTTTCTTTGATTAGTGATTTTTAACACATAAATTAAACATTATGGCAGATTTGAGTGCGATTGTAAAAAAATATCTGTTGTCACATATTTAGAAAACAATATTGGGTGATGTTGTAAGTGATTTTATTATTGTCTTAATGTACTCTCATTTTTTTTTTTTGGTTTGAGATGCTTTTGCTCTAATACCTTAAAATGAACCATTTATTATCTGACTAATTTATTATTTTACTAAACTTTTCTGAGAAATAAGAGTGTGAGAAATGGTCCGGAGAGCTAACCAATGCATTATCATATGAATTGTTGTGAATAGTGAGGCTATGCAGTTTGGAGTCTCCCAAAATAGAAACAGAAGATGGGTAAGAGTCATTTTACATTTTTATTGCCTCATAAATATTCCTTGCACAGTTCATGAATATCTTGCGCCGTATTAATAGTCAGTAAAAGATCAATTAACATATCAGTCAGAGGGACCCATGGTAGATTCCTGACCAGCTGTGGTGTTCAACTTATAATGCAAAATAATTATTAGACTAGACCTATGCAGTAATCACAAACAGCAAGCGTATATCCCTGAGAAGTCCCCAATCCCATGCGTTGTAAAAACGAGAAATTGCCCTTTTTGAACTCCTCAAATTAATTATTATGTCCCCAGCATTTCTTGTAAAAAAAAAAAAAGAAGCTCCCCCAAGTGAGTGAAATATGAGCTATTAGAGTAAAATATAATAAATATGAGATAGATCTCTTCAGGTGAATTCATTTGCACGAAATCTGGACAAAATCGGACCAATGGTTGAGAAATTATGGCCTGACAATTTTGAAGATAAAGCTTGCTCTAGCGTTAGAAATGTACAGCCTACTGTACCAAAATCGCAAAAGCTAAGCTTTATGTGGGTACAATATCTGAAAATGATCCATAACATGGTTTTTTGAGCGTTATAAGGAAGGATCTGTGGCGGCATCGGCGGCGGCGGCGGTGGCAGCGGCGGCAGCGGCGGCGACCACAGTGGTGATGACGATTCCATAATATCCCCGACTTTTCAAGGATATAAATACTGTCATGATATTTGCTTGGATTCTCATTCTTCCAGGTCATGATAATCCTTGAAGGTTGAACGCAAATGGTAAAATGACTGTATTTATAGGGCTTTTGTTTCTTCTTCAAAGCAATTTTCAATGCACCCATTCACACAAAACATTCATATAGTGATGACCAAAGCTGCCATGCAGTGCGCAACCTGCTGACCAATGGAACGACCATTGGGAGTAACTTGGAATCCAGCTGGACGTCTGGTCTACCGATGAAGATGTTTCACTTCTGATCGGAGAGGCTTCCTCAGAACTTTGCAACATTTGGCGACAGCTGTGACAGAAGAATGAGTGGAATGTTCTGTTTTTGTGGATTCAACTGGACCTTAGGACCCCTTATGCCAGGATGACCTGTTGGTCCAATCATTCCCTGTTTACTGATCATCAGCTTAGGCCTCTGTTGCCGTGGTTGTGCAACTTGCTGGTTCCCCATTAATCCTGCCTGAGTTGCCATCATGCCCTGGGCAGGATTCTATGCAGCTACAGACTGAACTCAAACCATTCTTTTTTCTGAGAACTAAGGAAGGCTTGTGAAAGAGAACTGAAAGGTCTTGTATGAATGCTGTAGTAAATCTGTTCAAAATAGGACACTGAAATCGTACATCCCAACAAGAATTAGAAAATAACTTTTAATGATATTAGGTCAGCCTAACACTCTTATCATGATGATGTGTATGCATAATGTGTCTATCTGTTTTCACATACCTTTAACAGAAACTTTACATTCCATAGTGTTCTGCATTTTCCTGTGTTATTTGTTTAACAAGCCATCTGGCTGTTACATCAACAAGGAAGGAATACATTGTCTAATCTAAATCCCCTGAAGAGTTATTGTTAAAGCAATAACCCTTTTACCCTCTCGTATAATAGTGACTGTGCCTGGAAAATCAATGGCCTTGCAAAACGGAGTTTAAATTGATTTGGCCTGGTGTGCAAGTTGCATAACACATTTTTAAAAGACATAGCGAGCACCTATGCAAATGCAAAGCACTTAGTTTGAGAGTAATTGTTCATGACTGTTGAAAACGAAGACACAGTAAGTGACAGTAAGTGATTTCATACTCACTTGCTAGCATTTTTCAGATAAACATTTCTTGGTTAGTTTCAAACACAGACGGTGTAAGTGAAAAAAACTATTTGTAATAGTATTAGTAATAATAATAATATAACTATAATATTAGTAGTAATAGTCAGTGTGAGCATTTCATTGTGTTCTTATGCATTTTTTTAAAACACAGGTTTTCCTGCCAAAAATGGATGGAGGAATAGACTTAAGTATTGCAATGGTCTGATGTTAATAGTGGAAAGTTGCTGTGTATGAGTCTGTTCAAGTTCTGTAATGACATTCATTATCTATTTACTGAAAACTCACATTGTGTCAACGCAAAATCTAGCCAAAGGTCCAAGACACATTTCAGTCTGAGATCCAAACAGAAACAGAAGAAACCAATAAAAAAAGAATGCTTCTCTACAATGTCGTAATATTTCAGCAAAATACAAAGTTTATATTCTAACGGAGCCGAGATATTAAATACAATGAGATAAACAGTTGTCTTGCTCCTCTCTAAATACAGTACCATAAATAGAAATAAAAAATACAAATATAAGTCTGTGTATAGATTCTCATTAATCGAGGTCATGGTATTGGGTTGAAGAAGAACTGAAGAAGCTTCCTGGATAGGACGTGAAATGTCTTCAAGCCGAAACAGAACGCCAGTTGCTTTGGATTCAACCCACGTGGAATACAAATACAAGGAGAATTGTTTTCCCTTCGAATTTCTTTTTACTTCTTTCTCCAAGCATCATGTGCTCTTTCATATTATCAGGCTCTTATGTGACAACCAAATGGATGCTGAATCCTCCTAGGAGGGATTTCCATAGAGCCGAGTCTGAATCAAATGTATTCTTTTATTTATTCATTTATTTATGTATTTATATATTGAAAAAGACAGCTATTTTTTAGTCAGTTCAATTGTAAAAGCGTAAAACTAACAATATCCAGCATATGACCATGGTACTAATGGTCCAATGTACTGGTACTTAAATAAAGTATCTGAATACTTTCTCCACCGTTATTATAGTCCACTATTAAGCCCTAGCCAGATCTTTAAGGCAAAAACCTTTCTTAAATTTGAATGTAATTTGTTGTCTTTTTTCTAACAAAATAGTTTTTATATACATATCAATCAATCAATCAAGCAGGTCCACAGCAACAGATGCAGCCACCAACCATATGACCTTGCTTGAAAAAGCACAGAGACTCATGGGAATAAGTCAAGTTGGTAACATGCAATAATCCAGTGGCGTGCATTTAACTGAGAGGGATGTATAAGGACATATGAAAATACATGTGGACAAATCCATATTTGTAGAATAATGCCAAAGGATGCCACTGAGGACATTCCCACTTGTATCTAATGGATCAGTCATAGAATACAGAACGCTATCTGGTGTTATTTTCACAGCAGATACACTTGGTATGATATCCCCATAGGCAGAAAAACTCCCTTTTGAAAAATCTCTTGCTTTTCATCTCACCAACTGTCTTTTACAAATAGTCACTAATTCTCTTTGATGATGCCAACACAAAGGCCTTTCTGTCAAAGTGCTTATTTTCATTTCTCTGTGGTTTAGAGTAGCTTGTGTTTTGACATCCTCTCCTCGCATAAGGATGATGATTGTGTCTGTGAGCGAATGATACACCACATGCTAACAATCTTAATGAGGGGAAGCTATCATCATCATCATCATCATCATCCTGACCTTCACAGGACTAAAATGTTGAGTTATATATCATTTGTATAGAAGTGTCAATGTACATATTGCTGATGATGCAAGTAGCTTGCAAAAAAAAAAGACGCTTTAAATCCCTCGCTGTAGCCGGAGACACACAAACAAAAAACTGCTTCATTGCAGCGCTCCTGCTCTCGTGAAACTAATTTAAAAAGTATTATGCAGCTTAGTCACTTCATAAGCTCTAAATAGAAAGGGACAATAATATCTGCAAATCATTCTCTCATAATTTCAAGACATATTTTATTTAACTTCAGATGATTCTCCATTTAGAACTATTGGCAATTTGGCACTCAATGAGACAAGCAGCAGTCTTATGACTATAACTGATCACAACCCTGACTAAACGGAAGCAAGACCAATCAGAGAGTATTTACAATATGAATTTAATTACTTGTGTTTGATCGACAGACAGGCCTGTTGGTCCTGTGCCAAATGCTAGCGGGCTCATACAGCGGCCTCAGAATGTTCACATCCATTCATGGGAGGTGAACCAAGAGGTTCCCTGAGTACTCATGGGAAAGGCTGTCCCTCCTGATGGTGTTGACTCTGTTATAAAGTGCTGTGATAGGTCAGACAGACTGGAAGATCTGCTCCTTAAATATTGTGCCTATTTCCAGTCACTTAGTCTGTCATTGATGAACTAAGTTTTTTCACCAGAATAAAGACAGAAACCGACATTTTCTTGTGCTGGGCCATGAAAACAAGGTGTGTAAATGTTGAAGACCTGGTGCCATACCGTGGTCCGGTGGATGGGGACCACTGTAATAGTATAAAGACATAAGGGGGTGAGTTTGACATCATTGTACCTCAGCATAACATCTATTGTAATCATTAATCATTGCATAATCAGGGTATAAATGTATCACCAGGCAAGCCTGTAATTATGCAAAGCAGACACACCCATTGTTATTTATTTGGCAGTTTCGGCTAAATCTTTTTTAAGTTTGTGTCACCGTAGTCTCTTCCTGCTCAAACTGTATCACAACATTGGGGGACACAGTGAGGCAGAGTGGCTAGGCGGACCGTTACAATAAAAAGCACAAAGCATGCCCAAGGATAAAACTTAAATCCATTGGAGACCAGGGAATTTATTTGAACACTAGCCTCACAGACTGAGGTCCAGAAAAGTGAATACGTCCACTGTATACCCTTGCAGCGTAGCAATGGTGTATATGTGTTTGCATGATGAGTATTGTATTAAGTAAAACTTCTTTGGCAGTTGTTACATCTATGTGGATTGCTATTTTCATTCTCTAAGGGTCCATAGATTGCTTCATACTCAAAACTCATTTGTCATCGTTCTACCATTGCCCTCTATAAGCGAGTGTTTGTCGGTCCCCCAGAGTGCAGACATGGGGGCACCCCTGGAAAGGACACAAGAAGATATAAATGTTTTTTCACTAATATAAAAGATTAGTGTAAAGAACAATTCTTAATCCCCTCGATTATATACTCATCAAATAATAGTTATCAATATTATATTCCTTTTGTTCAACGAGATACTTTCAATTAATGTATTATAAAGTTGATATAATATAGAGATATAATTTTACATACTGGACATTGAAAATAATGTTTTATTGGATCTGAAGATTATGGTTTTCTGATGCAGTTCCTTTGCAGTGGTTGAGTGAACCCAACATTTGAAAAATATGGTCCTTGCGCTATTTTTGCCTCAAAATGTATGTAAGCATCAATGTGTCAATTGATGTCAGCGTGTCAATTGTGTCAATGTGTCAGCACACAAATAGAAATAAAGTGTTGGTTCTGGTCACAGGAGTGAGCAAGTCTTGCAGAGTCATTGCAAGTCAGATTCAATTATTGTCTGTTAGACAACAGGAAATCAGAAACTGTACAGTAGATGTAAGAACAGCAACTACACTCTTGTACAGTAGATTGACGGACACATTCATTAAGGTATTTATCATGATTTATTATTGCATCCATTTTATATAAGATTAAATATTATTTGTATATAGGTATATAACATAAAAGTAACATAAAGTAACTGTAAACTAGTGTAACCAGAAGTGAAGGGGAATAAATTCCCATTAAAAGGTATGGCCCACAGATAAAGGTCCTTAATAGTGGTGATCTTATAATTAAATTTTTTCTTGGTGTTTTCTTCGGAATCGAAAATACAAAATAGATTCAGGAAGTCATCTAGTGTTAAATTGCAATATTTCTTTGTCTAGCTGAAAAGGTCACCCCAAATATGGGGCCGCATTTCAATGAATGTACGGGCATGTGTATGTGTGGGTAAGAGATCTATAGACAATGTAATAGACAGTAATATGTATTGATTTAATATTCAAAAACTAATGTTATCATGAATACATTCAACTGTTCTGATAAATGTGTAATGAAAGCATTTGGTCTCCACTCACTAGCACACCAATACCAATTTCCAGTAACTATTAATCATTTCAACGTCATAAATTATGGTTAATCTGGAAAAGTAAACAATTGTTTTTGAGATTAATTAAATCAAAGTAAAAATGAATCCATGGGATGATCTCCTGTACCAGCCTAGGCGAGGCCTCAACAACCCCCAATTCCTGGTTTCAACCATGATCATAGTCACCTGTTCACTGGTTGTTGTTTTTTAAAAATTTGAATTTATTCTTTAATTTTCTTTTATTTTCCTTCAACTTCCCTCCAATCAAACAAAAAGGGTTTTCATTGATTTCTACTGCCACCAGTGCCATGAATGATAAGGTCAGCCCTTCTGTCTTGGAGTGGTTCACCTTGAAGAATGCAGCATGAGATTAGCCATACAAGTCTCTATGAAAGTGAATCAGCGGCATGTACAGACTCAGTGACTTCTCATGAATTCAGGGTTAAAGGCCACGAGGAAATACGTTCGTTAGTATGAATGCTACTTATTTCATTTCTTTCAAAGACTAATAAGACGAGCAAATACAAAGAGAGAATTTGAATCTGAACTGGACCTATGCTGTCGTCCCCAACAGCCAGGATATATCCCTGAAAAGTCCCCAATCTCCTTTCGTTGTACAAGCATACCCCACCTTAAATTAAATCTGATGCTATGTCCACTGTATATTTAGTAAAAAAAAGTCCTGTGGAGGACTTTGGGGAGCAAGTCCTGTGTTCTTTAGTCCTGTGGAGAACAAATTGCGAAGTAAACCTGTCACTCTCCTGGGTGAAGCGATCTCCTGGCCCCCTTTTTCACTGCAGTTGCTCCAATAATTGGCTCTATTGCCACTATCTTTCAATAAATAATTTCTGTTTATTTTCATCTATCATTCATATAAAACCAGCATTAGGATGAGGAGACAAATGTTGTATACTTTATGCACTATTGTCACCAGAAATGGGTTTACTCATGAGTCTGTGCAGTAAATGCCTTTGATTTTTCTATTACATAATTTTGAGGAGATCATCAATTGTTGTGTCAGCGGATGCAGTTTAGTACCAAATGTTTCCTCATGGTAAAACATGACAGGAGGAGTTTCTTGTTTATGATTCAGGAGGAAATGATAATATAAGCTCCTTGTAAAATATGTTATTATTTAAAAATATCAAAAGAGGCAAATTTTCTGACTCTACCAGTATTTTATTGTAAGCAACATAAAAAGTAATGGATGTACTCTAAGTGGCTCCGTGCTAACCCTGATCATGATAATGATGTAAATTCAGCACTTTTAGACACAGAAAGATTGAATTTGGATTCAGTTGAAGTGATGATGATGAAAAAGAATCAAAGAAATGAAACATGGCTATGATTCTACAGAGAATTCTGACCAGCAGCTAGGTAAGCATTCTCACTGGCCCGCCCAGTAGAATGCTTTGTAGCTCTATCCCCGAGCCGCTGTCTAATCTCCCAGTAATACCGCTTGAGTAATGATAAAGCAGCTCTGATAGAGACAAATCCTGTGATCCAGGGATGGTTGGTGGTGGAGGGAGGGCAGCCTTTGTTGCGGGTGGTGAATAAGTTCAAGAAATGAAGCCGTGTGTGGATTTTAGGATTAAACACCCAAGTACCGCATCTGTGGGAGGCATTAAACTACTTTTCTCTCCTGCTCTCTCTCTAACACATATACATTTCCTGTATAAAAGACTAAAAATATATTAGAACACATAATGAGGCCATCGAGGTTGGTTCCTAATGGAAATGCTTTTCGGCTGCTGCCACACCTCATCTTCTATATTACTTTTTCACAGAAGAAGGGCTCTTGACTGGAAACATACATTTTTTGGTGTATTTTGTTCCAATACTCTCATCACTTGGAAGGACACATTAGCCATTTGTTCACAAGGTCAATGTCAATAATACAGCTCATGTATTACTAAATGTTTCAATTTTATCTTTCCAAAAACAAGTATTGTAAAAGAGAAAAATACTTCACAATCAGAATCATCTCTTGACGCGAGAGAAGGAAATAATTATACCTAATCCACTGTTGATTAGACTGGCTCAGTGGCTCATGTTCTGAAGATGGAGGGTTTTTGATAGCCTATTATTTTCTACGCATTCTGCCACTCACTGACACGGGCTGAAGGCCAACCAATTAGCCTTTAGCCTGCAAAAAGCAATGCCCCGAATGGTTGTGCTGTGGTGTAGTTATCAATGATAGCTAGCGGTGAAACTCTCACTTATGGTGTCAAGAACCTGTTTGGTTTTATGTGGCGTGAGACTCCTGTTGAGCAATGACTGCTGGGACTTGCGATTATAAACACTTAGCAAACAGGATGATAATGTGCTTTGTCATTGAATTACTTTCCGTGTTTATCACTCCTAGTGTATATACAAAATATACAATAAGATAAAAATATTCTGGAATGCCTCTTAAAATATTATCAACACTATGAATTTTATATTCAAATCAACTGAGTAAATACTCCATGGGCCAGAATTTTAAAAGAGAGGAATAAAGGCTACATTTTCAGAGTTAAACATGTCGAAATCAATCTGTGGAAAAATGTACTGCTTTAATCCAGTTTGGCATTAAAATGAAAAGAAGCTTACATCAAAGGCAATTGTTTGTATCATTTGTGATTTTTGAAGTTATCCCAAATCAAATATTCATGTTTGCTATGTTTTTATGTATCTTGTTTGAGTGAGCTTAAAATGAAAATGTGTCAACTGTTTCATAATCCATGACAGGGGGGTATATTAAATGTTAATCCCTCACTATGAGAAATGATGACAATATGAGGAAGCAGGGTTGGAAGCCAGGTTGGAGAAGGGAAAGATAAAATATGACTGGATTCTGAGTAACAATTACTTGGGATGATTTATTTATTCCATGCTTTTCTTTTTTTCTTCTAAAGCCCATCCACACCATCACAAGAATCATGTTATTAGCTTTGTCTTTTCATGTTGCATCCACTGAGAATGTTTATGATTAACTTTGGATCAGTGCTCAATATCACTCCTGTATATGACCAAATCGTATTCACTCGACACTAGTCCTACAAGTAACGGCACACAAGAAACATTTACAGGCTGAAAAGCTAATAGCTTGGGGCTCTGCAGACCAATACCATTACTGAATTATTAGGCAGCAAAGACTGGCATGAAGGGTACAATAAAGGCATTGGATGAGAATAAGGGATAGAGATGAGGGGTGATGAGCAAGACCTTGAGGAGATGAGTCAAATCAGTTTTTATTTACATGGCGCCAAACATGGCTTAAGTTATTTCAAAGTACATTCCAAAAGTGCAAGTTTAAACCATAGCCCTAATTCAGCAGGACACCAACAATCCCCATGAGTAAGCATTTAACAGAGGTGGCATGGAAAATTTCCTTTGAACAGTCAGAAACCTCCAAGCAGACCGCTGCTCGTCCTTGTGTGGCTAGCTTGAGAGAGAAGGAGAGAGAGAGTCCAAGGCATAACCTGGACTGCAGACAACACAGGAGGCACAGGTATAGTTAATTGATTAAATTAGAAACATTATGTCAGAACCAAAAGTCAATAAAGCAGGAAAAACTTATTGGAAGTTGAAAACTGAAAATGTCTTAAAGAAAACAATCCCAAAATCCTATGAAAAAAAATTAATGCAGCTAAAGTTATTCACAATGTTAAAACTGTATTGTAGGTTAGTGTTAGGTGGTGGCGTAGACCCCAACCCTTGTTTAGAGAGGGCTGCTCCCGTTTGACATAGAATGCTTCTTTATTCCTCTCTAAATCCATCTGTCTTCTCTTTCAAAAAGGTGTCCCCTGTCTTTGAGATGCAGGTCAACTGTTGATATCTATCCTTATGACCTGGGTGTCCTTTGCTGGGCCATTCGCCTATGAAGTAGTTGTTTGGTCTATTCTATATACAGATCTGTGCTGTCCTCACTGCATTGAACAGCATGAACCACATTGCTCTGTTTTTATCTGGGTGTCTTGTCTTTGAGGATGTTACAGAGTTTGAAATTAACTTGGGTCTTATGTTTGGAGAAAATCCTACTCAGTTTTTCTGAAACTCCAGCCACATATGGCATGACAGTGCTTTGGCTCCTGTCCCTCTCCTCCTCTTTGGAGTTGTTCTTTTGGTGTTTCTCGGAAAGCCCAGGTGGGATAGCTTCAGGTTTTCAGCGCCTTCTTGAGACGAGTTTGTCCCTTTTCTTTTTTTTCCCCCTGCCTTCGTGGGCATGTTAACAGCCGGGTGGTTTATGGTTCTGATAACTCCCAGCTTGTGTTCCAGAGGGTGGTGCGAGTCAATCATCAGGTATAGGTCTGTATTTGAAGTGTAGCAGGATGGGTCTGCTCCCTTCCTCACTGTCTCATTGATTACCTGGCAGGTGTTTCACCTTGAGCTTGATTGCAGTCTGGTGCTATATTTAGGTCAGGTCCTGCTGACAGGTGTGAAATTTCCTCCCTGCTGAGATCTGGCGTTTGGTGTGGCAGCGTAAGCCTCTGCGTGCTTACAGCCTGCTGTAGACGTGACCAACTGAGTCGCCTTGTTAGCGGCCCGGTTCTACCAGTGATCAGGCCTCTGAGGGCTGTGTGCGCCGCTGCTCTGCTTGGGCTTTCACTCGCACTGCTTCCCTTTCCTGAGTTAGGCTGACTCATTCAACCATGTAACTGCAATTAGAATTTTTCGTGCTGCCAACACAGGATGGTTATTTTATGTAGCTCTTTATAGTACGGTGAGGGAGCCCATCACTCTCAACCCGTTGGTCCTGGTGAGTGTTTCACCAACCCTAGATATGTATGGGAGTTTGAATCGCGTTAATAACTTGGAATAGGCGTGTGCACCAGTCCCTTTGCCATTCCTGTGAGCAGCTGTCTTGTTTTCTGATTTCTATTGTGTATCATCAACTCATATACATGCTTAGGTTTGTCCAGAGTTCTGTACACACCTTCTCGTTCTGATTTGACTGGACCATTTGTGGCCTGTTTGCAAAATAAAATACATACAACAGTCAACACACAAACGTGAGAAACAAGAGGAACACGAAAGATACAAAGGCAGGAACCCATGAGAGTTCATAATGACCAACTTCAAACATTAACAGGAAAACGACACACCACAAATTGACAAACTCGGAGATAAAGACACTGACATACAATATAAGAAGACTAACGAGGAACAGTTGAAGACCAGGGACAGGTGACACCATGCAACAATCAAGGAGGAGGGAAACAGAACAGACGCTACGTCTACTCTACGCTCACACACATGCAGACAAACAAGAGTAGAGGGGAACACAGAAAGGAAAGAAGTGTTATATAAAACAACAAAGAGAACTAGATCGTCAAAATAAATGAGGAAACGCTGACAATAGTTATAAAACTACAAATAAACGACAGAGATCTGAAACAAGACAAGAAAGAGATTTGCAATGACAACCATAAGAGCTGTAGCAATAGAAGGATTGCCAACACTAGTTTCAATAATTCTTAGAATGAATACTTAAGGACAAAAACAGGAAAAAATAATTAAGAAGATCTGAGAAAATGTGGGGAGAATTAAAAAAATAACAGATCAAAATTAAGTGTGGCTGCTCTAACAGTGACATATGGTAAAGAAAGCAGACAGGATGAATTAAGATAATAGCAATGATCAAGCCAAGTTCTAAGGCATCCCGCTGAGGTAGCACACAAGATACTGCAGACAAAGAAGAACAGCTGTAACCAGTTTCACATGAGAGAAAAACGATGAAGAAAAGCAATGACAAAATAAATGTATATTTACTCTGAGACTGATTCATTTAATGTCCCCCCTTCAGCATAAATGGTTTGGATTGATTGTTCATAGCAAATTAAAACAAATTTACAGAGATAATGTTCATGTTGTTCAATAAAACCTACACCAAATGAACCCAATAATAATAGTTAAAAAAAAGAGGATCTTAAATGCATGTATGACAAAGGCCTAGAAACTTGTGGCCACTTTGTGAGTTTTTTTTATTAACTATTATCTTAGTTAGTTAATTTATCAGGTCAGACCTTAGACAACAACCAACAATCATAGATTATAAAAAATTAATAATGTGAGCATATGCTATTGCAATAAATAATTATTCATGACACATTAAGCTCATCAAGTAATGGATTGTGCTTATTGTGGTGGTAAAATGTCAGGTGGATAAAGCTCCTGTCAATTTACATTGCTGTATGAAATATAGGAAAAGCATTTGCTAAAGGGTAGGATGAAATTTCCTTTCAGTCACATCTCAAGTGGTTTTGCTTTTACATTATAGTCTATGTACACAGCAGCAAGAATATTACATCTTTAAATAGCGTGCAGTCATATCAGCCATTATCCTGTTGTTCACTCTTCCATGTGACACTTCATAGCCATAATTACATTCCACCATCAGTTTGTTGGGGAAACCCAGACCTCTCAATCCAGTTAAGTGGTAACGGGCACATATTGTGATTACTTGATAATAGATACTGCCCCATTAACCACGCTTCATTACCATAAACAGGAGTTTGGCTGACCATAAATCACAATGGTTTTGCTGTACTGCTAATTGCAATGAAGAACATTGTGCTGCATTGTGCTGCTAAGCAGCCAAGTGAAAAGCTGTGCACTGTATAATGTTTTAAATTAAATAGAATAGAATAGATTACAGAAGGGTACCCTATAGTCGTTAATTAATTCACTGGGTCATGATGATATAGCAAAATAACATTTTAGCAGCTGAAGAACTAAAAAAAGGTTCCTGAAAACACCCACAAACCCAAAATATCCACATTACATTGTCAGAAAAGATGGAAGACCACAATCTAAGATTACTAAATACTATCTGAATATATCATAAAATAAAAAACATTAAAACTTTAGTGTGGCGCTTTTACCTCCAGCCTGTTGTCAGCCCTTGATCCACACTAGATGAAATTCCTCGATCTCCTCTGTGATGCTATTCCTCAGGGAAGACATCACAGCTGATGCCCTTTGCCACTTTTGCCTCCTTCCATTGCTCTTTAGTGCACACAAGAAAGCTAGAAGAATTGGTCCATGGCTTACCATACTGGCCGCTAAGTTGGCTCACCTTCATTCCAATCTCGTACTCATCAATTACCCCTTTTCCACCAGAAAGAAACTCTGTGCTAGTTCAGTGATGGTGCTAGTGCCAGTGCTTTGTTAGTTCAATTTGCGCACCTCGTAAGAACCGGTTTGTTTTTCCATTGGCAAGGAGCTAAGTCAAATTCACGCCATTACGTCACCGTATAACGTCTGTAAGAAAATGTGTTTACCCAGCAACGCTTGCGCCATACTCAAGCACAGCAAAAGATGGAGGAGTTCATCTCCAGGCAAGGGCTGTTACTGGCTTTGCAAGCTTACGTCGAGATCCAGAGCCCCAAAAAAACTACTGTTATTAATTTTAAAATAAAAAAATAAAAAATATTATTACTAGTTTATCGCTCAGCTGTTGTTTTAAAATGGCGGTTCAGTGTTTGCGCTGCTCTTTTTGGTCACAAAAACCCCGCCCTAAGCCCCTGACGTAATCAGTTCTTGGCTCTAGACCAGCAAGGAGTTGGTGCTTGTCTGGCACCAGTTTTGAGAGCCAGGAGCCGGTGCTTAGGCACTCGAAAAAAGCAAAGAACCGGAGCTCAGTCAGGCTCTGGTTCCAAATTAGCCCTCGAACCAGCTCGGTGGAAAAGGGGTAAATGATCTCCTTCTACATCTCCAACGTAATTGCCTTCGTTTTTCCCTTCTGGCGCTCCATAATGATTTGAAGGGCTTTTACATTTGCTAGAAAAAGTCTTGATTTACATAAGAGAAGACAAGAAAAATGTGCAGCCTGACTGAATGTTTTGCTTTGAACAGTGTGTGTGGTAAGTGATGGCGCTGCTGTGCGGGTGCATCGAATGAACATTGACTTGCAGGCGAACATGTAGAATTTTGATAACGATCAAGCGACCTCGATTTGATACTGCACCAGTGCAACTATATATGGTACACTATTGTTGAACAAAATACAGTACAATAGAATAGAATGCAAAATATAGACTTAAATATGAAAGATAGTTTTTCACTTCGACTATGGGTTCTATGTCTTGTTTCTGAATGGACAACAAAATCTCAGCTCTGCTTCCATATATATGAGTGAAGGATTTTACAGTCTTTTAAAACACAGACCAAAAAACTACAAAACAACCAACTGAAATTCATACTATAATCCCACAATAATGAAGCTACGAGACGTTATCTTCGTTTGTCAGATTTTATTGGTTTGGTCAAGTACAGGCTACTGTTGGCAGTAACCGACGGCAACACAACAAAATGGTCCCTATCGCTGGACTAATACACTTTCAACTGTCACATTCGCGCACTCAAACTATCTGACACACAATATACACGCCTATCTGGAAGAATCAAATCTTCTCGGACTCTCTGCCAATCACAGGCGTGCTCACATCTGTAACTCGCTGTCTCCTAGGTAACAATGTGACGGACAGGCTCCTAGCCACTAACATCTCACATCAACCTCTGTTTTCATATGATGCATTTACTGGCATTCACAAACCCACAGTTCTGAACTAATTAAAGTGACATTTCCTTAACTAAACCCCAACATTGTGCTCTATAGCAGAACAAATAACATAAACATGTCACTCAATCCGTTACACTATTAATATTTTTTATGTATGACATACATTACCAAAGAAAATTGGACCATCAAATCACTACAGGACGGAATTTGAATCAACGATGATAATCTTTCTACATTATATATTTATTTCTATCTTTGAGTAATTGTACAAAATCTGTCAATAATTTAAAAAAAAACTTTAAATGCCTGAAACCGGATTTTTGTTTCATTAATAATGGCATTAGCAGCATCGAGCATAATTAAGTGCAACATTATTTACCTATCTTGACCAAATCCATATAAAAGAAAAGAAAGACTCGTATTGTTTGTCCATATTCTTTATAACATTATCAGTATACAAGCAAAAAATGTTAATGATGAGTAAAAGGATTTGTGAGAACAACTGAAACAGCTTTTTTCAAATTAAAAGTCATTCAATAAGACATAGAAATAATGAGAAAGACACAGGCAAACTATGTTACTGATAATAGCATCTATATCTCTCAGGACTAATGAAGGAATATTAAATGCTCTTAAATCTCCCCATGTGACCTCTTTTTAAATGATCTCTTAAAGGCTAAATTTGCACAAAAAATTGCACAAATGGGTCGGTCTGATTTATCTTATAGCAATAAAAAAACAATTTCATTTTCACTCTGGGAGGTACATTTTAGCTACGCTGCATTTTTACCCTCCCCTCCTCCAATTTATTCAAGCATGCAGCTTTCAGTTTCAGCATCTCAGGATCTGCAGCAATTTTGAGTAAAGCTAAGGGAAGCTTATTTTAACAATATTTGGATTCATCTTTCTTTTCCGTGTAACCTTGTGTCCTTCATGCAAGAAGAGTCAAAATAACACTTTTTGAAGTCCAGACGTATATCTTGTTGTTAAGCTGAGTGTGGAACTGCAGCTTACATTAAAAACCAGTTTAAGGGATCATGATTGTAATATTTTGGCCACCCATCAGCAGATAAAGAATAAAGTACAAAACCTGCTGCAACGAAGGACATGGTGGCAGCAAGAGATATTTGTTTGAAGTGACCAAAAGTGGAACTGTATTTTCTAGTGGTTATTTCATTTTCAGGTTTGTAAATTTATCGAAAGCATCAGCAGCGGAGCGAACAAGAGCCTTGTTCAGTCCATCATTTTGAGTATTTTAATATTTGCTGCATGCTTCCTGCTGTCTCCTCCTCCTTCAGATGACCTGGGTCTTATTAGATCTGCCTTTTGTCAGAGTGTGTTTTAATCCCGGCTGTACAATGCAACAATTCATTAAATCCTTTGGCAAAACCTCAGTCATTCAGTGAAGAAGCAATCAATGGGACGTTTGCATGAAGTTCCTGTTGGCGGATTTATTGATTGGCTAACTGTTATTGGTTATGTGTGTGTCTCACACCAATCCTCTTTTTTGTAGGAGTATTTGAAAGTGATATCTGATAAAATGATATTAATGGAAGCAAAAAGACAACAGCTCATTTTGAAATCTTTTGACTCACAAAAAATAAAATTCATTCAACCTACCATCAAACATTTAAACATTTAAACAAAAATAGAATAGAATCAACAGATGATTTATGGGGAATAAAACCTTATACTGAAACGTCTGTTAGAGAAATGTCCAAAGTACATCTCCCTTCTTAGCCTGCCATTCCCCCTACCATCACGTAGTAGCTGAGACAGCGTGCAGAGGCAGACAGGTTAAGTTGAAGATGTTGATCTAAGTAAGGATAACTAAGTCAGCTGTTATCTGACTAATGTATTTGCAAGCTCTGAAATATGTTCATATATGTAATAATGAGACCATGGCATTGTCTGTGGTGCTGAAATAGCAACCTTAATGGAGCCCTTTCCTCCCAGCCTTGAATCATGATATTTTTATTCACTATATACCATAAATTTGAGATTTGATCCAAATGTAAAGTGCATTATAAATTAAATGTATTATTATTATTATTATTATTATTTATTCTACATGTCACCCATTATACTTGATAGAAGTATGGTTTTCACAATCAGATTAGGAACCTGTGATAGCATAACAGCAATTGGATAATAGGAACAAATTACTGCCTGTAAAACATTTACTGTACGTACTGTGGGAAATACACCCCAGGCCAAGCCATGCACCTCTGGAGACACATTGCTATGATATCTTTACTATAGGTTTAGTTTCTGATGAAAGGTTAGGGGTTAGAATAAAAGGGTTTGGAATAAAAGCTAACACAGAAATACAGAAAATGAATTAATTAATTAATGCTCTATAGGATACAAAATTGAGGTAAACAAGAACAAGTGCAAATTAATGATTGACTTTCTGAATAACGAAAAGTAATTTCAAGAGAAATTACTCTATACTCCAGATCCATAACATTAGATGAAAAGATCAGGTTAGCTATCTTCTCATAGCATATTCTCACAGTACTTGGTGAAGCTGAGAAGACAGTGATCCATGTAAGCCACAAAACACATTGTTCCAGCACAAACATTCAGGGATTTCATTACACAGCAGAAACAAAAACAGTGTGTTTGACAGTAAAAACAAAGCCCCCTGCTGTAATTGGAAAGGCTGTTTCCTTGTGCTTAGTTTGCTGTGCCTCTGAGTATAAGATTCAGTCTTAATTTGAGCTGCAGGCCGGCAAAAGATGATTAATGGCAGTCTTTTGCACTCATATCAGTTCTCACAGGTGATTTAAAGCTATAATAATCTTTTACGATATTGGTCCTTGGTTTCCAAGTCATTAAAATAACACCAAATGTGGCAGAGGAACACAAGCAGTTCATTTAAAACAGATTGCTGGCCTAGCATGGGAATAGGACCCAGACACTGGGGAGTTATTGATAAGGTGTCATTTCTCTGGCTTTTTGCATGGAAAAAAATGGAAAACATTTAGAATGTCTCTAAATCCTGGCGAAACCGCACACGGACTGATGCGTTGCCATATCACACTGATCTTTGAAAGCTGTTTATTCTTGAATGTCTCTGTGGAGGAGAATTATTGGTCTGGTGAGTTTTTCAAAATTCTTATTTCCAGCATATTTTTCATGCTGCCAATGTCTTTATTTATTTTGTTTCACTTCTTTTTGCAGGATATTCTCGAGCTCAGGCTCAATCAAGGGTGTAGCCCCCTTAGTGCTGTAGAATTTATTAGACTGATTTGCCTCTACACTTCCTGTTAATATCTAAGCATCAATTTAGATTCATAAAGTCCCGTGTCTTCATTCATAAACATAATTTTTACAAGGATTGCTGGCATGAAAATTTATATCCACCCACTCAAACTTCCTTTTGAAATTCATAGTAGAAAAATGTTCTCATTGGAAACATCCTTCAAATAGGTTTGAGGGTTTTAAACCTTGTCTGAATTATGTACATAACTCTCTAAATATTCTGTCTACCTTAATGGTTATTTTAATTTTACTGACATACATCCCTCTATATCCATTAGTGATAAAAGCCCCTTTAATATAATAGCTATTCATGATGAAATTATTCCTTTTTGTCTTCCTCACTTTTTCTCTTACATTCATTCATCTGTTTTGTTGCTTCTCATTTGTGTTACTTTGATGTAAGTTTCACTCTTGAGTTAGATTTTTGATGGACTGAGTATGCATGCAGGAAACTGGGGAATTTATGTTTCTTTAACACATATGACCCCTGATACATTTCTCCTTAAGGCAAATTTATAGGGGATATAAAATATACAAAATGGAACACATATTTTTTTTAAATGCTGCCACGTGAGAACATTACACGTGAACATTACAGAGATCTGTAATGTTACATAAAGGTTACATCAGGCCTTTATGCACCTTTTTCTAAAAATAAATCATCTCAACAGTTAACGTTTGATTCAGAAAACAGATTTCTCTTTTATATTTGTAATCCCACAACGTAGAGTATATTGGAATTCCCTACACGAAATATAACAATATTTTTCTTTGTGTTGACAATATGTTGTGAGAAGAAGTTAAATGTTATACAGGACATTTTGATAAAGCATTAGAGTAGTTAAATAGATTGAAATTTTCAAAAATCAAAAAATCTTTCACAAAAAGGGAGGGACAGACTAATCTGCCTTTAGGGAACTGAGGAATTAAAAATAAAGGAATAAACTGTATGAGTAATATTATTGTTACAGTTCAGTTCAAAGCACAGGACAAAAAACTTATACACATCCAAAAACAGACAAAAAAGGTAAAGTGAACAAAAATCAGGTTTAATTAAAAAACCTCAAATCTACAACCCAAGGCAAACTATATATTCAAATTGGAGGCAAAATGATGTTGGTTAAAAAAAAAAAGGCAAAATTGTTTAAATGCAAACCAATGAAAATAACCAAATATTAAAACATCATGATAATCAAAACTCAGTCACAAGTTCATCCTCCTGTGCAACAGCCCAGAGTATCAGAGAAACAAAAGGCCACAGGTTGATAACATGAAGACCAGGCAATAGTCCAGTGGTTGAGGTCTGGAAGCTGTGGAGGGGTCTTCCTTGAAGGCGTATCCGGTCAGGAGGCTGGTGGCAGGAAGGGTGAGGCCCCTCTGGAGGTCAGGCAGACAGTCTTTGGAGATGAATAGTAGACCAGGAGCTGAGGTTGGCGAGTCCAACCGCGTCTGGAAACCAGAAACAGAAGGTCTGAGTCTGCCCCCGACCGGAAGCCAGGGTCAAAAATAGGCAGGTCCGCCCCCGACCCAAAACTAGGAACTTAGGTTAGCGGGTCCTCCCCCTAACAAGGGACACAGTCAGGGGCAGACCCGGAGATCTGAGAGTCTGAAGCAGAGTTCATTTTCATATCCAGAATAGGGGCCAAAGTGGCAAACGTGCTGGATAGAGTCAAGCCAAGGCTCTGGAGCAGAGAAAGGCTTAAGCCCACGGCCAGGGGGGGGCAGTGAGTCAGGGAGACTGGGTGTTCAAATTACTGGGTAATCAGGCACCAAAGTCAGTGTGGGACCCAGCACTGAAATCACATCGGGATGTTACTGGGGAACTGGGTACTATGGTTACTGGGGGAGACATTGGGAAACCTGGAAAAAAATAACTATGGAACTGATAAAAGAGCCCCTCAGTGGTGAGGTGAGGTTAGCTGGTGATTTGCAGGCCAAAGGCTGTATGGTAAAGAGGCTCTGTGGCACAGGGGTGGAGGCTGGAGAGACTGGATTAATGGAGCCAACTAAGGATTCAACTGCTCATTGGCATAGGAAATAGCCTCGATTAGTGAGGGCTTCTTTTAGAAAGTTTGTCTTTGCTGCGTCCATTTTAGTTAGTTTGTTATGTACTGTTGCGATTCAGTTCAAACACAATTATAATATGCAAAGACTTCCAAAAACAGAAAAAAGGGTAAATTGAAAAAAAATAAAGTTTAATGGAAAATGTTCCAAAGCCAGGGAAACTATATATATAAATATATTTATATTGGAAGAAAGATAATGTCAGTTCAAAAAACAAAAGGCAAGACAGATAAAATTCAAACCAATGAAAATGAACAAATAATAAATAATATTTTAATCAAAGCCTTTGCCACTGATCATACTATTCTAAAGGATTCATTATATTTCCTCCATGTTCTAACATTTCCTAAAGGGAATTACAGAGAAGCTAAATGTAGATTTCTTCATAGAGGATATGTACATCTGTCCTTCCTGTTTAAGACAGCTCAGTCTCCCTCAGACCTAGATGTGTGTGACCTGGAGGAAAAGGATGGAACAGATCAAGTTGTTTGTTTTTCCTGAAGAGTTTGACAGTATCCTGCTGAGGTTCATTAGGCCACATGTGATAATTTTCACCAATTAGGTATGCTCTTTGGGGAGAAATTTCAATAAAGTGAACATGCCTCTTGTGGTCAGGAATTCCATCTGCCTGGACTAGAAGACCTGAGTCAATATGAACTTGGATCTAATAATATAAACCAAGGGGATCCAGTTGTGCGTAATCAGACTGCTTTTCAGCAGGATCATTTAATATGAAATGCATACATTTTGTTTATTTACTATTGTGTAATGTGGCAATAAAAACAAAGAAACAAACAAACACCCCACACACATTAATATCAACATCTTAACCTCACTGGATAGGTAAAACAAATTTCAAGATGGTTACACCTTCTGAAACCTGTAGATTTTCAATTAGGATGATTTCGACCAATTACTTACTACCAAAGTAGCAATAGAAAAAAGCTAAAATGTCTAATTTCTCACTTCCTTCATCTCTAAGTGATGCAATTTTCAGTTATTTCGCATTCAATGACCCATCCCCCATGCGTCACACACTCACACACACACACAAACACACCACACACATACAGTATTCCATCCCCGCAAAAGTTTAATTTTGCCCCTTTGCCTCTAATGTATGCACAAACAAACACAAATTAAACACCATGAATATCTCTTCTAAGTCATCTCCAGTCTAGCCACAATTCTAATTAAAAAAGGGCAAGAAGTGCAATTTCTGTGGAGTACGATATATGACACAACTTATAGATTTATGTGAGGTTATCGATTTTTTCAACACATCTATTCTAACCTGAAAACCTTTACAGCGGCAGGCAAGGGAACTCCACGGATGTTTCGTTTATTCCAACCACAGCTGCAATGAAACATTACGTATCAATTCTTTTGAAGTTCAAAGTAGTTATAGTATAGATACCTTTCAAAGCTATTTCATACACTATTACTTGATGGGATATCAGCGTTAATTTGTTGCAGATCTGGAAAAACAGTGATATAATGACCATTTAGAGGTGCAATGTGTCTGAATGACAGTATCCTCCATTCACCTCTAACGCAAACATTGTTACTGTCACACCAGTCAGGAGCAGGGAATTTTATAATTTGTACGACAATGTTCACCAAAACTGAATAAAAAATGTTTTATTTTCACCAAGAGTATATTATTATTGGTTTGATTTGGGAAATGCAAAATTATTTATTTTGTGTACAGAAGGAGCAATCGTGACCTATGCCCTGCAATGTTGATACCTGGAACATTATTGCCTGGCATAAAGTGGCTTACAAACACAATGTCCGTTTTGTGAATGTAGCAAACATACGTTTCCCCATTTGGTCTAAAATGGGGTGTGATCCAGGCCTATTGATGGCATATGGCTATCTCGAGGGAGCAGGAAGTGATGGCTCCACCCCTGGAATAACTTGTCTTATCTTATTTTCCACCTTCCCCCCCCGTCACATTAAACTGATGGTAAACTGGGCCTACATAGATGGATTCATAACATGTATAGCACACTCTGCTTGTTTAACATTATCGATGGAAAATTTGTCTCTGTCATCAATTGAATCCGTATTGAGAGGCTTATAGGAGTCAATAAACTAAATGGTTCAGTTTGCAAGTTTGAATACAGCAGAAAGGCTTTGTTGCTACCATTTGAACTGGTTTTCACACAGTCCTTCCCCCACACTTTTTTAATGTAATATACGACTTGTATGTTCTTGGGGTGGATGCATCTTTCCAGTATATTTGTTTGTTGTGCTAAAAAAGAAAATATAATCCAAATAGGAGTATTCAAAAATGAGCACAATAAAAATGCCAGTGCAAGTTGAGCCATCCATTATCTTGGACTGTAGCTCCCAAAAAAGACAATAAGAGGACTTTCTCCACCATGGCCAAGCCTTTGTTTGACGATTTGATTCAACTGACTGAGGTGAGGGCATCTACAGTCTACTACACTGAGCAAGAACTGGAAGACATATTTTCGTAAGATGAGATGTTTAAAAATGAAGTCGGTGAGTACAAACAAAAAAAATATGAAAGGGATATGTGTGACTACAAAGACGGAAACGTCTACAACTGGTAAAACCAAAGACAACAGACAAGTATGCTCTCCTCTGAAGATCAGCAAAGATCACAACAGAAGTACAAGCTGCCCCTTGGTACCCGCAGTCAGACCAAAAAACCAACTATGCTCATATTCATAAGAAATAAGTTTTTCTTACCTCAGGATTTGAGTTTTTCGCATAGCTTATAAATTGCTTGATTTCCAGTTTCTTTCATGCTCTGAAGAAGGCCACTAGGCCTGAACGTTAGCATGTTGATATGACAACGCCAAAATAAATTGGTGTATGTGAGATTAATCAACCTGCACTGGAATTTTGTTTTTGCTTCCTTTTGGATACTCATCATGTAGTAGTTTCATATTCATTCATATTTAAGTATGGGAGCGATATCGGTGCCCTTATCCAAAACTATGATAAATAGTCAACCTCTTCTCTTTAAGGAGCATCTCCTGATGTTATCAAACTCTCAAAAAGTCGGGGATATTATAGAATTGTCACTGCGACCGTGGACCCTTCGTGTTAACGCGATAACTCCAACAGTATATCATGGATCATTTTGGTTTTCCTTTGCACGTGTTTGCATGTGAATCATTTTTTTCAGTCTCTCCTTCAATTGTCTTTTGCAAGCATGAGACAGACACACAGACAAACGGATGGGCAGAAGGTTAAACAGATGCAAGATGTTTTAAATTCTCTCTTAAGTGTGGAAGTCCAATTGCAAAACTTGCAGTGCAAGCAAGCATGTCAAAACTGAACAGAATATCAATAATCCACATTTTAAAGAAGTAATGGCCACCTTTACTTGCTCTCAAGGTGACTTTGTTTTATTAATGGCTGTCAGGAGGACCTGTGTAGAAATTTGAATTGATTTGCAGTTATATTTTCTCCCTCTTGTGCTTAAAACCCTGACATCAGTTACTGCTGTATATGCTGTTGCCAAGGTCATTTTAAACGTAAGAATGATAGAGGCTGACATTAGCCCCATTGCCTCTGAATGGGCAGATGCTTTGCTTCAGAAAGTAGGTTGCAGAGTGTCTGCTTTGATAACCAATTGTGGTTGGCTGAGGGGAGTTGGCAGGCTTAAGAAGGGAAACTCCCCCTACGTTAACTCAATGTAGATAGACTCCGCAGCATCACCACTTAGAGCACATAGAGCACACAACACTGTATAGCAATATTTTATACCCAAGTACGCAAACGCATGGTTGTAGTGAACAACCACAGCTCCTCGAATATTTTGAGATTTGATCCAAATGTAAAGTGCATTATAAATTAAATGTATTATTATTATTATTATTATTTAACATACAGTATATTAAGCTCTTTGGAAAATGCACTACTTGTGTATGTGGGCATATGTTATATTTGAACAACTTGTAAATGAGTTATCATTGCCTCATTATCATTTTGTGCAGGACACCCAAACACTAGATACACCTGAACTCAATTTTAGTATCTTCTTAAAAAAATTGCACTTCTTTTGAAGTATTTCTGTCTGTGACGATTGGGGGAAAAATTAATCAAGTAATAAAAGCAATAAAAAGATTCTGCCTAGGATTTTGTCCAGTTGTGACTTTCATTACCTTTTGTTCATTATGGCCCACTTGTTATTCACTGTGGTTTTATTCCATCTGTTACCTCCAATAACAGATGAATATTTTATTACCACAAGGGCTTTTCTAAAAAAAAATTTTTCCAATGACATCATGCTTCACTGTTAAGCTGGAAAGCAATTCATATTATGAGTTACCTCACTTTAGCTGTGTAGAAGCTTAAAGAGTATTCTGGTCCAATTAATACGTACTTTGGAAATATAAATTTGCTTTAGGCTCGGGCTTGATGTTTTACTATGGTCATATTTCAAAAACTGTACCGTGACATATTAAAATTCTCACACAGAATAGGTATTCTTATGGTTTTGAGTGGTGTTTGGTGGACATAGTATTTAGAAATCTTATCTGCTGATACACATCCGGTGGGGGAAATAAGAATGGTCCCCATCTGTACATATGTTCATGTCAAACTTTAAACTGAATAACTTTTCTCGAAAAGTTTTCTCCAAAAACATTTAATGTAGGAAGATCAAATGTTACATACAGCCTTATTACCATAAGGCTGTATGCGCTTGACAATTATTGTCAACAATAATTGTATATTTGAGTTTGAAAAAGCATATTCTGTTTTCATCAGGTCACAAGCGCAAGCAGGATCATCAGACAAATTCTTTGGAAGGAAGCGTGAAGGTACTTAGTTTACATCTGTGAACCACAGGGTGTAATTGTGATGCAGACAGGTCTGTCTATATTAGTAAAAAATCTTAGCTTCAAATACAATGTACTTTCTAAAGGAGGAGTCTGTGAAGATATTGTCAGATGGAGTGATGAACATGAAGATAGAAATTGAAGGTGTGATGGTGAACGTTGTCATCGCTTATGCCCCACAAGTTGGTTCTGAGTTGGAAGAGAACAAGAATTTCAGGAGTGAGTTGCATGAAGTGACGGAGAGTATCCACAGGATTGATAGAGAGTTGGTTGGAGCAGACTTTGATGGTCATGTTGGTGAAGTGAACAGAGGAGATGAATAAGTGATGGGCAAATATGGTGGTAAGGACGGGATCATGGTAAGGCAGATGGTGGTAGATTATTTGGAAAGAAAGGAAATGGCTGTGGTGAACAGGTATTTCAAGAAGAGGGTGGAACAGAAGGCTGACATATAACAGCCGAGGTAGGACACACAGGTGGACTACATCCTATACAGAAGATACAACCTGAAAGAGATTGGAGACTGCATGGTTGTGACAGAGCAGAACGTAGTCAGACAGCATGAATGGTAGTATGTAGGATGACTCTGGTGGTTCAAGAGAGGAAAAGTGCAAAGATAGAGCAGAAGGTCACATGATGGAAGTTGAGCAAGGACGGCTGCTGTCTGAATCTAGGGAGGAGTTGAAACGGGCTTTGAGTGGTAGTGACGAACTGCCATATGACTGGGCAACTACAGCAAATGTGATAAGGGAGACAGGTAGGAAGGTGTTTGCTATGTGTCATCTTGATAGGGGAAAAAATAGGAGACTCGGTGGTGGAATTAGGAGGTTCAGGAGATTATAAGTAGGACAAGATTTGCGAAGAAGAAGGAATGGAGGAAATGTGTACTGGTACTGATTTTCAAGAACAAGGGTGACGTGCAGAGCTGTAGCAATTACAGGGATATAAAGCTGATGA
Organism: Lophius piscatorius; assembly: GCA_009660295.1. Classification (NCBI taxonomy): domain Eukaryota; kingdom Metazoa; phylum Chordata; class Actinopteri; order Lophiiformes; family Lophiidae; genus Lophius; species Lophius piscatorius. The sequence continues at coordinate 71,618 of VRLP01001948.1, read as the reverse complement.
GCCACACAATGAATATCTGGGAAAGAGTACTTGAAGCTACTTTAAGAAAAGAGATGACAATTTGTGAGCGGTAATATGGTTTCACGTCAAGAAAGAGCCCTACAGATGCAATGTTTGCTTTAAAAGTGCTGATGGAAAAGTATAATGAAGGTCAGAAGGAGTTCTATTGCGTCTTTGTGGATTTAAAGAAAGCGTATGACAGAGTGGCGAGTGAAGAATTGTGGTATTGCTTGAGGAAGTCTGGAGTGACAGAGCTGTACTTTACAGTTGTGCAGGATATGTATGCGAGCAGCATGACAGCGGTGAGGTGTGCAGTAAGAGTCACGGATGGGTTCAAGGTGGAGGTGGGAATACACAAAGGATCGGCTCTGAGCCCCATTCGTTTGCTATGGTGATGGACTGGCTGACAGATAATAATAATAATATTAATAGCTATAATATTAATATTTTATTCAAATAGCGCTTTTCATAAATACTAAAAGTGACTTTACAGATACAGAGTAAAATAACATGTTAAAACAGCAATATAAATCGGCCAAAAAAATAAAGACACAGGCCTTTCAAATCACGACAGATAAACTGTACACTGACTACACATTAAAAGCAAATCTGAACAGGTGGCTCTTGCGTTGTGATTTGAACATGAAGGGATCAACGCAGTCTCTAATATGTTGGATAGGGAGTAACAGAGGGAGGCAGCGGCAATTGAGAAGGGCTCCGTCCCCCTAGGTCCAGTGCTGGGCCTGAGTGGAGCATAGAGCAGTTTGGCATCAGTGGAGTAGAGGCAGCGGGATGGATTGTGAGGGTAGAGGAGGTCTGAAGTAGGAGGGTACTTGGTCATGGAGGGCTTTGTGGGTGAGGACAAGGAGTTTGAACTGGATGTGTTGTGTAATGGGGCGCCAGTGGAGGTTCTGAAGGACAGGAGTAATGTGGTCCCGGGAGTGAATGTGGGTGAGGAGACAAGCAGCAGAGTTTTGGATATACTTGAGGTTATTGAGGTTCTTGGACGTTGTGCCATAGAGGATGCTGTTGCAGTAGTCTAGTCGGGATGTGATGAATCTATGGATCGGTATCTCTGCAGCAGTGAAGGAGAGTGATGGACTCTTCTTCACTGGTTCAGAGACATTCATCCGAGGTCAGACAGGAATTTCCTTGGACTATGGTGTTCGCGGGTGAAATTATGATCTGTAGTGAAAGCAGAGAGCAGGTGGAAGATATCCTGGAGAGGTGGAGATATGGGCTGGAGAGAAGATAAATAAAGGTCAGTCACATTAAGACAGGATAAATGCTGGTGAATGAAAGGAAGTAGGTGAAATAGTGAGGATGCAAGGAATCGAGGTGAAAAAAGGTGCAGCAGTTTAAGTACTTGGGGTCAGCAGTTTAGAGCAACAGGTATAGTGGGAAAAAGGCTATGAAAGCGAGTGCAGGCAGTGTGGAGAAGGAGTGATCTGTGATAAAAGAGTTGCAGCAAGAGTGAAGGGAAAGATTGACAAGGGAATAGTGAGACGAGCTCTGCTGTATGTTTAGAGACGGCGGCTTTTACCAAAGAAGACAGAATTGGAGGTGGCAGAATGGAAGGTTTTCTTTGGGAGTGACGAGGATGGATAGGATATAAAGGAGCACATCCCTGGCTAGAAGTCTTGGTGAATAAGTAAGAGTGGCCAGATTGGGATGGTTGGACACGCGAAAGGGAGGGATATTGGATTCATTGGTAAGAAGGATGCTGGAGATGGGGCAGAGACAGAGGGTGAAGACCAAAGAGGACGTTTCTGGATGTGTTGAGAGAGGACATGCAGTTGGTTGGTGTAACAGAGGAAGATGCAGACAGTTGATCCGCTGTGGCGACCCATGAAGGGAACAGCCGAGGAAGAAGAACCAACCCTACCCACACACACATATACACATATAAACTAATGCATACAAATGGTGAGTTTGCAGGACATTGCATATAAAAATGATGGACCAGTGACACCAGTGCAGAAGGTAGCAGAGACTTTGCATCTTTGATTGCAACCAATAAAACCAGGGTTGTAAATATTTGGCAAGGAGTGTAGCCCTCATTTTGGATTTATCAAGTTGTTGAAGGCAGAAGTATTGAATATACCTTACTTTGTATAGATTACATTAATGATAATTACAAACAGGTGTTTGATTGTGTTTTGATTGTAGAAAACATCAATTCACATTCACTAAGTTCTCGACCTGTAACATCTTGCCATAAGTAAACACACAGACACACGCAAACACACACCCAAATGTTCATGAAGATCTGTACATACATAGCAAAATAAGAGGTATTTAAATGCAAATTTTTGCCACCACTATTCACATGCCTACATCTTCTTCCTGCACAATCACAACCCTAACCATTTACAAACAACATTCTGGGCAGGTTTGTGGTTTTACAGCCTGCAGGCTATCATATGTTGAGATAGAGATCTTTCGTTTTTTCTAATGAATTAGCTAAGGAATGTGTTACATGCCTGTAATCTATTGCCTGTTTGTCTATAATGTAACAGCAAAACGTAACATTTTCCTTTTTTTGAATGTTTTATTATTATATCCCATAAAAGTCAGAGATATTATCAAATCGTCATTCAGATCCTTCATGATATATGAACTCAAATACGATTTCATGGCTCATTTTCAATTCTTATTACAACATAGCTTAGTGCAAGGAAGAACTGGAGTGTTTTTGTGAAAGGTCAGTTGAATATTTCCGACACTAGGCAGAGCTTTGTATCCAAAACTTTTTTTTCAGGACATCATTTCTTAACTTTTCTTAATCGATTTGAGGGGCTCCATCTAATAAATATCATACTTTAATCAATTATTTCATATTTTAATCATTAGGGGGAGCTTTTTAAATAACAAAAAAAAAAAGCATTCCCCCTTATTGCATAAAAATGCTGGATTGATTATGGGAAAGATCAGTTGTATATTTCTAACACTATGGCGAGCTTTATATGCAAATCTTTTTTTGGGCCATATTTTCTATTTTCTACCATTGATCCGATTTATTCCACATTTGGTGCATGAATTGACTAACGGAGATCTTTTTAGTATACATTGTGTTTACTCTAATAGTTCATATTATACTCGTTAGGGGGAAGCTTTTTAACTTTATTTATCACATGTTACATAGTAAATACATACATACAATACATTGTGAAATTTATCTCTGCATTTGACCCATCCTTGAGGGAGCAGTGGGCGGCCCCTGTGAATGGCCGGGATCGGAGTTTTCAGGGTCTCGCACACGGCACACGGACACGGCTCAAGACCCACTGCACACGGCTGGGCTCAAACCCCGGGCTCCTGGTTGAAGGACAACCGCTGTTCCCACCGAGCTAAAGCCCTCAACCATCTAAAAAACTGTTATTCAAGTTTCGCGTCAAAAACTACATTTTAAAGTTGCATGACAAAGCGTGAGCTCATACACACTCACCAGAGACTTCATACCTCTGTCTGTCCCTTAGTTTGTCTTTGTGATGCCTTTTCCTAACAGCACCCAAAACATCTTGGAAGCACTTATTTATTATGGAGATTTGATCATGTTGTTAGGTACTTCACGCTTTGAAGAAAATCATATCTGTGGATTCGAATCTGATATTCTCTTGCGACAAAGCATTCAAGTCAACTACTGCTCCACAAGTTCTCTGACTTTAAATAGATTAAATAGAAGGGAATCTGTGGATCGGAATTACTCGTAGGAGGATAAATATATACAATGAGAAGCAGGTTTTTCCTTTGTTTTAAGATAACTTTCCATGGTACAATAACTCGTGTCGATGTGGACGCACTAGCAAAGCAGCTGTTTGCTTTCTTCCTGTAAATCACTGAGGCAATATGCACAGGGAGGGACACAACCGTTCATCATTTGTTTGTGTTGAGTTGTATTATCAAGTTCTTTCATTCAAATGATTTTATGATTAGAAATATAACTATACTTTATAGTTATCTGGCAACAATTGTTATCCTATGATAAAGTCTTGCCAGGTCAAATATTGAAGAGGGGCCAGACAACAACAAAAAAAGTCTATATTTCAACATTTCCGATTATTTATATTATCTTTAATGTTAATGTCCATGTACGAAGTATGACTTCCATGGGAACCATACATGCATGAATAAAAAGTAAACAGGTACCGCCTTAAAGTACACTGCCGTAATATTGGGGAATTAGTGTGGTAATAAAGAGGTAATAAAGAGGTAATAATTATGTAATACTATGTAATTATCAAAGTCATAACTTCATTTTAGCATGGTAATTACAGCAAGTTAATACGATTTAAATAGTGGGGTAAGAGTGTGGTAATAAAGAGGTAATACATATGAAATACCATGTTAATTACCAAAGTAATAGCTAAGTAAAAGCTTGGTAATAATGATGGGTATATATAGGTAATATTTCACTGGAATTTATCCAGCAGGGCAATGATGGCCCAAAACTAAGTGTAATAATTAGGAAACAAATTTTAGGTGGAAATGAGGTCAAATCATTTGGTATTATTACAGTAAATATTCATATTTTAGGTGTATTTCATATATATTTTAGATATTTGTATTTTAATTGATATATTCAATTGATACTATAGTATCACTGTCTACCAGTAAACAAAATTTAAGTGGCTTTGTGATCACAAAAAGAAACACTTCTCACCATTTATATCTTGGCAAAGAAATGGCTTTAATAACAAAACAATAGTTTATTTGAAAAGATATGAACTACAAAGATGCACATCTATTAGAGTAGTTAAATTGCGCTTACTCTCATAAGTAAGAGCTATTTAAATTAAATAGAAGGGTAAAAAAGCTACAAACCACTAATTCCATGTATGTATTTTAACAAGATAAACTTATTACTAAATTAACTAACTAAAAACTTGTTAATTCGAGTGACTGGATGTGAAAACCAGAGCTACTTAACATTCCCACTGAGTTCATGGTTTTGTCATCTGTAGCTTTTCTTTTCTCTATCTGAAATCAAGATACAATTGCAGCATTCTAGGTATGACACTCCCCCAACAGCTTACCATACAAAAAAGACACAGCCTTAGCTGACCTTTATAATTTAGTCCAAATTTATACCAAATTTTGACTAAATCAGACAAACGGTTTGAAGCTAATAGTTTCTGAGTTATCTCACTAACACAAAGGATCTGCAGCGGGGGTGCCGCCGACAATTCCACACTATCCTTGACTTTCAGGGATATAATAATAGTTTAATATAAGATACTCTTTCAGCGTTTTTTGTCTTTTACATCATCTTGCATATAATATGAATCTTTGAAGTTGTTCACTTTTTCTTATCGGTTCAGCTGAAGACTAACAGATTTCTTAGCGGGTCTACTTTTACATACCTGGAGTCAGGTTGCTATCAAGCCTAAAGACACACAAGCGATAGACCTGCTCAATAGGAGCGGGCATGTTCATTGGATATGGCAAACAAAAAAAAACAACCTTCAACTTCAACTGGCCTTTCACATTCCATTCATATCCAGGTAATCCTTTGTGGCTCATTTTGTGGTGACCCCCCTGCAAAGCTGCTTTAGTGGTGGGCAATAATAATCAGGACTGAAGCAAAGGGGACTGAAAGAAAAGGCAGAGGTGGTCTTTTATTTGCAGTGAAGACCTGAGTGCTCTCAATAAGGTACAAGTAAGACCAACGTTATTAGAAAAGCTAAAAAATGGAAGAAGTCCAGAGTCACTTGGACTTTCAAAGGTCAAAACCAATCATAACCGGTTTCATCAGTCCTGTGTGAATCTATGTGGTAGTCTAGTTTATAGGCTAGATATATAGGTGTGTGTGTTTTCTCGTATTCTCACTGTGTGTTTGTGTGTTCTTGGTGCATGTTTGTCTTTGTAATGGTATGCATGCTGAGGAATGGGTGTTGACTCATATTTTATGCAGGATAATGTTGAACACAAACCGGTCACATAATATTAGATTCACATCCAGTTACCAAATATTGTAGCAGCCAAACATACAGCAACGGCAATGCAAAGAGTTGAGCAGCAACACAAACACTATCACTCTTCTTTCGGATTGACATTTGAACAACAAATGCATGAAGTTTAAACAGTTTAAACTAGGCCAATGTTGTCGTCCCTGACAGCAAGTGTATATCCCCGAAAAGTCCCCAATTCCCCTGAACAAAAAAAACTTTTGTAAGTAAACCTCCCCCTAGTGTCGGATATTTACAATCCACCTTTACTAAAATATCTCCAGTTTTTCCTCGCATGCAAAATTAGAGAATGATCAATTTAATCGTTTTTGAGTTATCGTGTTAAGACGAGGGATCTGTGGCGGACGCAGGGGCGATGATGATTCCATAATATAACTGACATTTCGGGGATTTAATTATCCTGAGCGAGACAGAAGGCAAACTGGATTACGAGCCGGTTTCTGACACCCTCAAATTTTATTCTATTTTTATGTATGTATCTTGTATTAACTGTGCTGGACAATCAAAGTAAATCTAACATGAAACAAAGGCAACCTAGGTACATAAAACATAAATACCAAATGTTAATTTAGTGAATTTTTATTGACATTAATCAAACCAATAAATGGTTATTTAATATCAAATAGCGTATGGTATTATATAAAACCAGCTAAGGTCAAGCAGCTGGAATAAACAGACTCCCGTCTGAGAACCATGAATACTGTTCAATTAAATAATCACTTTGAAAAACCATAAATTAATTAGCATTTGGCTCATAGGTCTGACCAGTAGCACACCATGCTAGGCAGTGGGAAGCCTCTTTCAAACACCCAGAGAGGAAAAATTGCGTTTTGGGATCTTCCCATTGGGGGACAACCACTCTACATCCTGAGCTACAGCCACCCCTCTTTAAAAGGTGGTAAGCACATTAAGAAGAGATGATGAACAAATACATCAGTCTGGGAAGAGATACAAAGCCATTTCTAAGGACCTCGAAACATTAATAGTCCGGATGATCATTAAGGCTATTCTGAATTTTGGCACTACACATCTTGATGATCCGTAGAGGTTTGGGAGAATGCTCTATAAACTGATGTGAAGGTTGAACCGTTTGGTAGACAGAGGTCCTTTTTCATCTGGCATGAAACAAACACAGCATTTCACTAACATAACATATGGTTGAGAGTTGAGGTTGCAGTGTAAGGTTGTGGGGATGCTTGGTACTTTCAGGCCAAGACTATATACTATAATTGTGCAAAGAATAAATTCTGCTTTGTATCGGAAAAGTCTGAAAGAGGATTGCAGATCATCAGTCTGTGAGTCGAAGCTGAGGCATAACTGGGACATACAGGAAAACAAGGATCCAAGCTGAAGAGCAAGCTCACCTCTGAAAGCCTCCAAAAGTTTTGGAGCAGTCCAGTAAAAGTCTGAACCTGAACCCCTTTGAGGTACTATAGCAGGGTATGAAATTGCTCTTTATGTCATTAGGTGAGTTCACAAGGACCCCATTATTCTGAAAAAAATCAGTAAAAAAGCCTGGTCAGAAAGAAAATGCTTCATGAAAACACGCCTTTCCAAATTGGATTCATTCTTCTGCAGGGGGGTAGTATAAGTCCTTTTGGTATAAAGTTCGGAAAGGCAAGCGCTGCATGCAATCGGTGAAAATTAATAATCCCTGGTGAACGTGTGCCCTGTGGCACTACTCATGTGCGCAATGGCGGCATTAAATAATCTAGACCATAGCAGAGAGTTTGTTTCTTATACAAACTCTCAAAAATTTTAAGTGGGAAAGTAAAAAATAATAAACTCTACAAACACTTCCATGAAAAACCTTCAGAAACCTTGATATACCAGCGCTTTGAACGAATTAAAAAGTGCTTGAAAACATTGATGACACCAATTATAAAGCTAAATCCCACAAGAGCAAACTGGATCAGAACCTTCAACTTCATGTTTTATGCAACAATAAATTAATTAATTAAAGAGGAGGTAGATCTTTGTGTGAGTCTCTGACCATTGGATCTTGATTTTCAGAATAAAATGCTTGATGAGGAGTTTCCGCTTTAACGATAAGACGGATGATGGTGATGTAAACGTAACATTTCTAGTGAGTTTACCACACAACACGGACTCCCTAATAACTGCTGTTTGCTAACGTCATAATGATGTAACGTCAATAAGACATAAAATGTTTAGTTGTGAACGTCTTTTCCTCTCTCTCTCTCTTCCACCCTCTCTCCCTCCCTCACTCGTGTTTCTAGTAAGCTATAGGAGTTGAGATGAGTCATTATGAAGTTGTTTCTTCATTAAAGCATCACAGTAAGAGAAATAAACTGTCCTGATCACGCAGTATACACACTACCTTCTGATAAACCGCTTTTGGTCGATTTTGCACTCAGCTGTTGACAGCTCTTCCGATTGATGTGTCGACGCATGTGAACACATTTTCCGTTTAGATCACTGCTCATGTAAACACTCAAACAGGAATATTCATTTGGAAGAATTTCTTTCATTGAAAAGAAGAAAAGTGTCCATGTAAACACACCTAATAACTCCTTTTTTATGGAGAAACTTCTCAACAGTGCCACCATGAAGAACTTTCTTAGATGCCTTTTATTGTTTATCTGTTATGCATCTCATTTATCATACCCTTTGAATGCTGGTACTCACTTTAGGTTATTAATTTCATCCTGAAATTGATGTGGCTTGATCAGACATTGCTGTATTTATTTTTTATTTTTAACAGCCACAAAATTTTGCTTCATGATTATGTAAGCAGACTACTGTTTTTTTCATAAACTTTAATGAATAAACTTCAAGTAGTTAACCAATGAATATTTTACCCATGTACTTTTTTTTAGATGATAAAATGTACATAATCTGTACCAAAAAGGACTTAAAACTTTCCTTTTTAGCAGAACCTATAACTTTTAATTAACATTGCTTCTTTTTGGACATGTTTTTATATAGTTATTATTATATTTTTTATTGATGCTTTTATCTGCTTTTAATTTGTAGCACTTTGAGATTTGATCCAACTGTAAAGTGCATTATAAATTAAATGTATTATTATTATTATTACCATGAGTGCTTACCCAACCCTAATTTCTGTATTTCTGCCTATGGGAACTGGCATGCTTATTCAGCCTGGAACAACAGAATAATAAATAGCTGTTGTCAGAGGAATGTTGGCGGTACAGGGAACCCATTTCACAGGGAGACACCGGCGCTATGATTTTAGGAGACTGAGTAATATTCTTGAAGAATGAGTAATTGACTCTCCTCAAATGCTGAAAGCTTTGACAGTTTGTTTGAATGTGGAAGAGCAACAGTAGAAAATATATCTGCCCCTGTCACAGATAAGAATTTATGTTTCAATGATACCTAGCATGCTGACTGCTAGTGATGTAAAGCTAGTAGTGCTGTAAAGCTATGAGATAACTCAGACACCCAAACATACAGATTTATAGAAAAACATGTATACAAGCCTTTGCTGACTGCAGCAGTTCTGCTGCGAGATTAAATTTCCCTCTGATCTATGAAAAACTGCTTTCTACTCCCATGGGCCTGAAAAGGGGAAAAAAAGGAACTTCTACATAACAAACAAATGCACACACACCTACAAATTATTCATGCGCTCTGTTTCAGATGAGTAATTTTTATTCTCTCATTATCAGTCATTGTTGAAGTGATCACAGATCAGGGGTGGATAGAAGAGAGGGATGAAAGCAGACAAAATAAAACACGGGGGGGCTCGACAGAGATTCAAGGAAGTGAGATGGTTGATGGCAGTGTTAACTGGAAGTACGTGAGGTGCTATGGAATATTTAATTATCACAAGGATTAGGATTCTCCAATATGACATTAGTATATCTGATTAATAAAAACTTCTTTATTAGATAATGTTTTACTTTTTCAGGGTACCAGCCGTAACTACGGATGGAAACAGATGATCTGCTGTGGTGACCTCGAAAGGGAACAGCCGATTGGACAAAGAAGAAGAACGCTTTACCAGCTAATCTAACAATATTTTTCTAGCCGTCCAGTCTTCCGATTCGGAGACGGACGCCCTACCCACTGAGCTACAGCCGCCTCAAAATATTGAGGTCGAATTACCATGCTTACAGATATTTAATTTGGGCAGTTTTCCCGAGATAACAAGTTAATTATCGCGACCGTTTTCTCACGTTAATGAGAAAACAATATGTTGTAGTAATAAATAAGTGATCCATAATTGTGAATACCAAAATTGATACTTAATAATGACTAAGGAGTTCCTGTTATCAACACATTTAATTCTATTTTAATCAAGATTTAACACAGGCAGAAGTAGCTTTTGTAGCTGCTTTTTGACCAGTGTGTACACCTTACAATGGTGCCTCCGGAAGCCAAAATGTGCTATTTTCCATTGGCTATACTTGCAAAAATTTTCTCTAGCAAGTATTGTATGCCTTGGTTGCTGTGGTTTTGGGAACTGTGTATATTAAGGTCAGTATTAGGTAAATTTGTTGTTTTCTTCCACTGTACTCTCATATATGTGACTTCCGGGTTGTGCTTGTGATGTTGCCATGCCAATGGCAATATGGGTGCTTTTTTTCTAGTGATCACGAGTCAATTAACACTATCACGGACAAATGGCAAGAAATGACTACCTGCCACCATGGCCGTTCTTGGCTTCCATATAGCTGTATTGATGCACGTACAACAATATCCATGTGTTTGAGGTACATTTTAATACTACACACTCAGGGAAGAAAGTTAGTTTAACTGCACCTACGTGAACTTAAATACTATGCTAGTCTTCAGAACCTAAAATCACATCAACCCACACCTGCTCCAAAAATGTGCACTGCAAGAATTATTGTTGACTTACTTACATATTACAACTGGACCTATGCAATCATCTCCACATTGTAAAAGCAATCCCCTTGAAAAAACTATGTTTTTAGTAAAGAAAGCCGCCCCTTGTGGGTAAAATATGAACTTTTAGATTAAAAAAAGACTAGAATGATCTCAAAATGAGACCATTCATATCCAACAAAGATGGACTAAATCGTACCAACAATTTGGAACTTAATGCTGAAAAAGAGTGTTATAGTTAAAATAGCTCCACCTAGCGAGTAAAAATTAAACTACTAGAGTGAACTTTAATATTAATACAAGACAGAGCTTCTTCATTCACTCATATACACCAAATTTGGACCAAATGCTTGAGAAATTAGGGGCCGAAAACGTTTGATGATTAAGCTCCTGCTAGTGTCGGACATATAAAAGTACCTTTCCCAAAATCAATCCAGTTCCTAATTGTACTAAGGTCAATGCGGGTATAAAATTGGGAAATTATCCATTTTGAGTTATTCCAGAAAACAGTTTTTCGTAAAAAGTCCCCCCTGATGAGTAAATTGTAACATCCAGCGATGGCATATTTGTGACCGAAAGGCGTAGCTACATAGAAGTTTGCAGACTTTTTCAGGGAGTTATTAACTAAAAATGAGAATATGTTTTTTTAACGGTAATGCAAAATATGGTTCCAGTACATTAAAGTATTGCTCCAGAGAACCATGTGGTACAGTTGTACATGTTGTACAGTATTATCAAATGTTTTAAACATGGTTGATGTGCTTTGAGACAAATCATGTTAAAGGCACATATATTCACAAACTCTTTCTCTCGGTTCCCACTTACACACTATTTTTCCAGTCCTCTCTCTATATCTTGGTGGTTGTCGATCAATGAGCAGACCAGACACAGACATCCTCAGAGGGTCACACGGAGCAGTCAATTCTAGCAGCGCCCGTTGACAGCTAAGCGCTCGTTATCCAGGGCTGAGAGTAGAGACCAATTATATCCCTATAGTGGAGAGAGCTGATCAGGGGCTCCAGATGCAGCTGCGACGACTGTGAGGGTGGTCGACAAAACATTGATATTGGACAATTCCACACTTCCTAGTGGTTATGGGCTCAAACTGAAGGGTGTATCATATGTCTGATGTTTCTTTACACACTCCCTTCATGTACATTATGTTACTGTGTACTTGAAATCATGAATTCAATAAAAAAAATTTGGACATCAGGGAGAAACACTTTTATCTTTCGATTTTCTTAACTGTTGATATACGCTTGTTTTCGGGATCAACAGCATAGTTATTCACTTGTTACTATTAACATCATGAGGAGAAGGGTAAAATGTGCATCCAAACATCAATACTGATTAAGGAAATATCATAAGAGGCAGAGCAAATACTGTACTGTTAGGTTTATGCATGTGCAAATTGTCAAATGCAACATTAAGGATGATGCCTTGAAGAAAGTATTTAGATGATTGAAGTTTGGCATTTGTCCAGTATTTCTTGAGTTGAAGTGAAGGGGGCAATGAAGAAGTTGCGGGTTACTTAATTGGCCTTTTGAAGCAGTTCTTTACATTGGAGGTAGGTGCTATAGTAAAGGGTAGTTAATGAGACATTAATGAGGTATTTTAGGGACTACTATGATGCTGGCGGATTTAAAAGGGGTCCTCAGGACATCAGCTGGGACGAGATTGAGTACTGGTCGTAATGATGAGGGATGACTTTCCTTTCAGGTATGACATTGAGTGCCTCAAACTGTCCTAAATAAAAGACGAACATTTTTTCTTGGGTACTTCAGAACAACTGCAAGGATGTTGTTACAACTGCTGTCAAAACAAACATGGTTGTGAGAATGAAGGGAAGATAAATCAAAGGTAAAGGTCATGATTACCCAGCAGCACCAATGAGCCAGACTCAGTGTTTTTGGAATCAGATCTTATTATCTCTTAATAAAAGCAACAAAATAGAATCTACATCAGGGGGATTGTTATTTATCATATTTATATGATTATTTAAAACGCATTAAGGCAAACCAGCCGCATCTTGCATCAAACAGTATTCTGTTTTTATGTTACAATATAGTTTTACATACGGGATAGTTTTTTGCATGTTCAGTCGCAGCTCAGAAGATTTTGACACATAAAAGGGTCAAAATCTATGGTGTAGATTTTGGGAGGACAACTTGTCTGTATTTCTGAATGACTTATTGCTGCTGCTGCTGCCCATCAAAGTTGTTAGCTTGTCATTCAATGAACCCCTGCCTTAAGCACTGATTTACTTTCCCTTCTTTCTCTACAACTAAGCTTGTTTTGACAGCACTCAACATCCCTCTGACTGCCATGAAGTACCCAGGAAAACATTTCTCTTGCCCCAGAAGGAGGACATATCAGGAGTGGAGTGACTGGAAGATAGAAAACAGGACAGACCAATGGGTGCACCATTACGAAATGGCCTCTAAACTACATCTGACAATGGCCAAGATTGCACTTGAATCCAATTCATCGAGGTTAAGTGGCCATTTGAGAAGGTATGGTGGGGAATTGGTGTTTCTGGATTGAGACAGATAAACATGGAGTGTAAGTCTGTATATCCATATGTCACTCCTCTTCATTGCTATACACCAACATTGGAGGTTAGAAAGTCACTGAATGAAACGCCATAATTCTCACACATGTACTGATACAAATAAAAGAAATAAAAGCCATAAAACGTATGTGTTAGACAAGTCAGAGAGCCACAGGGATGTCAAGATTCTGATACTACCCACACAGACTGAATGCTACAGAATTTTGAGTACTTACATCTATCATTTCGATGGCCAGATCCTTCATGAGTATAACTCAAATTAGAAATGAAACTGAAATAATCACAACCTGGAGCCTTATTTATAAATCTGTGCAAAGGATTTGCGTCAGAAGGTTGTGTACGACAAAATGTAGAATGTGCGCGTACACATAAATATTATGATTTACAGTTCACATGCTTGCATGTCACATGTCAATTTCTTTTCATAAACCACAACCCAATCGAAGTGTAGCACTGGATGTGCAAGACCCACATTTTGCTGTAAAAGTAGAACGCCAGTCACAAAGGAAGACTAAAAATAACAAACAATTTGAAATGGAAGTTCTCAGTGGAGAGAGATTGAAACAAGACAAACGGGATAGTCTGCTGTACTGACTGTGGGGGGCACAACACCACAAAGGTCCTAAGTGTTAGATGCTGCGGACTCAGATGGTCTGACTGACTGGATATATTTTTCTTTACTCTCCAACTTCACCTAAATGTTGGACTTTCTCTGAAATAAAAAACAAAAAACATACTGCGACACACCGCCACAGTCGGGGCTAAATTTTGTTCTCAATGAAAAACTAGTGCAGGGATTACCATGCTGAGTTGAGTGATGGAGGGGGACACTGATGATGTGTTAGACACATGGGAAACTGTGAATTTTGTTTTCATTTGTTTTGAATTAGGGTTTGCCAAATAAATTGCACGAACACACAAACACATGTATGTTCAAAAAATAACTATGACTCTATTCACACAGCTATTAGGGCTTTGTTCAAAAACAATTTGTATTTCTTGTCACTGCGTGTTCCAGTGGGGTTAGCGGAGCTGCAGAGGGACAGGGTTTCCCCTACACTGCAGCCTCACAGGCTATGTTCTGCACCTGAAAAGGAACACAATCGACTTTCTCAACGATATTAACAAAGAGTTTAATCTTATGCCATCAGGAACATTTTATGCATGAAACACATGTATCAATAAATTGCAAAATGCCTACAAAAAGAGGCAGAAAATAAATATAAAAGATAAGATAACTCAGATTATAAGAACAAGTAAGGAAGAATATTATAATACATTTTTAGATGATAAAAAAAACTATATTAAAGGTAAATGGAGTATACTGAACATTATTATAAGAAATTGCTTATTTATCCTTATTTTTTTTTGATAAGGATAATGAAAATTATAACTTTTCTAACTAAATTTTGACCATGCAGGAAAAATCCTTGATCCAGGATCATCTGCAGAAAATTTGGATGATTAAATAGATCTTTCTGAAAGCTTTTAGGAGAAAAAAAATATTATTATTCAAATATGGTTGAAAAATGTAAGAACAATAGGTGTACTTATTTTAATGAAATTGAAATGACATTCGTGAAAAAAGTAATTGAAGGAATTTTGAAACTATTTATATACATAAGTAAATTATTATTCCAAACTGGTTCATTTCCAAACAAAATTAAAACAGCTATAGTCATACCTCTGTAAAAAATATGGAGAAAATACCACAAAACCACAGACCGATCGCTTTACTTTCACAGTTCTCTTAAACACTAGAAAAACGTTTCAAAAAAAGATTGGACACATTCCTAGAAAAGCAAAAATTACTCACGGACAGTCAATACAGATTCAGGTAAAATTTGTCAACATCAATGAAAATATTAGAATCAATAGAGGACATCACAAATGAGATAGATCACAACAAAAATGCAGATGGGGTGTTCATTGTTCTCAAAAAAGCTTTTGACACAAGTACCTATGACATATTAATCAATAAACTGGAAAGATATGGTATCAGAGAAATTGCATTAGTTTGGGTAAAAAGTCATTTAAATAAGGGAACCAGTATGTACCGGTTTGTGAAGTTGAGTAATTCCTGCTCAACATGTTTGGACTTCGCATGTGGTGGGGTCCATGCTGGGCCCAAAACTTTTTATACTGTACATCAATGATATACAGTATAAAGAGTGAACAGTGAATTAAATGTTGCAGTTAGTATTATTTTCAGATGTCACGACTTTTTTCGGTTCTGGGGATATTTTAAAACAACTGCTGGAAAATGTCATCAAAGAAATTACCAGATTAAAAATATGGTTTGACAAAATAAATTACCCAAAACAAAACGAAAATAATGAAGAAAAAATATAAAGGTATACATACAAATAGATAGGGTTTAAATTGAAAGAGACGGGGGTTTAAATTTAAAGAGTTCACTTAAATTTATTTGAGAACCTATAGATGAAAGAATCTGCTGGAAATCCCTCATTAAACATTAACAAACTAAACTGCATTTCTGTAATAAACCAAAAAACAGGTTCGGGCTCAGAAATCACTCCACATTCTTCTAAAGTACTCCATATTATCCATAAATTCTCCACAAAAGAGCAATACGGATTATTCACAATGTCAAATTTTAACTATATAAATTTGTGTAATTTTTTGTGTAATATATATATATATATATATATACATACACAATATATGTATAACTGTGGTCAGTGGTGGTGGCGTCTGATGGAGCGATACATAGTATCTCAGAGGTTTTTAGGTGGATTCAGGTTCGGGGAACATGGGGCCAGTAAATGGCATTAATACCTTCATCCTACAGGAACTGCCGAAACACTCTGACCTGTTAGTGGGTCTGAGTTCCATCCTGGTACCTAACAGCAGTAAAGGTACCGTTGGCCAGCCCTTTGAGGTCTGTGAGACCATCCAAGGATCTGTCTCCCCAGACCATAACGGACACACCACCAAACCGGTCCTGATGGACGATGCAGCAACATTACGTTCTCCGCAGCATCTCCAGACTGTCATGTCTGAAGCATGAGCTCAGTTTGAACCTGCTCTCATCTGTGAAGAGAACGGGGCACCAATGGAGAACCTATCAATTCTGCTGTTCTTTGTGAACACCGATTGAGCTCCACAATGCTGGGCTGTGATCGCAGGTCCCAGTAGAGGACGTCGGACCCTCATGCCACCCTCGTGCATTTTGTTGCCGACAGTTTTTTCAGAAACACCAAACCAGTAGCCCACTGGAGGTCATTTTGTAGGGATCTGGCAGTGCTCCTCCTGTTCCTCCTCACGCTGAGGAGCAGATACCAGTCTGGCTGCTGGGTTGTTGAACTTCAACTGACCTGTCCAGCTCTCCTCGTGTAACGGCCTGTCTCCTGGCATCTCCTCCATGCTCTTCAGACTGTGCTGGGAGACACAGCAAACCGTCTTGAAACTGCACACAGGGATGAGCCATCCTGGAGGAGCGGGACTACCTGTGCAGCGTCAGTGGGCTGAAAGTACTGCCTCCTGTCAGAAGTAGTGTCAAAGACTCCGGCAGAACACAAAACTAGAGAAGAGTACTTCAGGAAAGATATGTAGAGAGAAATGAATTGTGGCTACCACCTGCAGAACCATTCCCTTTACTCTTACAGTCTGAATTATTAAAATTTGCAGATATTGTGGAACGTCAATCAGCAAAAATAATGTTCAAGGTTTAAAATGGTCCAAAATTGTTCAGTGATCGAGAGCTGGGTTATAAACCAGCTCTCGATCCAGTTATAAGAGGCCCGTTATATGGGGGAAATTCAATTTAAATACTACGACCAGGTGCTTTGCATATCAATCTGTGGAGTCAAACAGTCTTTATGTGGAGTTAAATCAATGTCCAAATACAAACCAGTTTAAAACAAGGTACAAATACACAGCTTTCACCAGTTATAGGGTTGGGGGGGGCTTATATTTTTATTTTCTTTGTTTCAATTTTAGTGATCCTTTGATTCTATACATGATAATAATTATAATAATAATTATAATAAATAATAATAATAAACTTTATTTGTTTAAAACTTTTTTAAACACAGTTAACTCACAGGATAAATACAAGGAATTGAAAGACACAAAGAATTGCCGTAAATAATCATGAATGATAATAAAACCAAAATGAGGCCATCTTGCAATGAAACTGTGTGTATTGATTACTAAAAGGCTTCCTTGAAAAGATGTTTATTAAGAAGTGTTTTAAAAGACTATACTGATTCTGTAATCCCCAGTTCTTCGGGCAGGGTGTACCAGAGCTGAGGCGGCCTAACGGCAAAAGACCGGTCACCCTTGGTCCTGAGGCGGGACTCAGAAACAGCCAGCACAGCTCTGTCTAAAGATAGACCCAGGCTCATAGGTTGTAGCAGCTAGCTGATTTAGCTGGAGCTAAGCCATGAAGGGCTTTAAAGTAACAAGTATGCAAGGTCTCAAAATTAATTCTAATTCTAGCTAACGGTTAACCAGTGAAGGGAAGCTCAAATGGGGCGGATAGTGTCTTCTATTAAAGATATTCTTCACAATATTGTTTCCCTTATGTTTTTCAAATATTTCTGTAACAATCAACTCATCAATTAAGATAGACAAGCTGACACTCTAATCCCTAAAGCCACACAGCCAGTGTCTAAACATCTGATGATAAACTAGCTTTAGAATGGTTAAGCAAATGTGAGGGAGTGTATCTGTTTGAAGCTGTCTGAATAATAAAATACCTTAAGTAAACATGCTCATGTATTTATTCCCCAGCAGACAAAATGATAAGCGTTGCAACGCATGTTTCTGTGTATGTGTGACTAAGTGTAGTCTTTTTCATTTCACAGGCTATGAGTCATAACAAAGACCACTGGAGCTAATATATTGGCAATCACACAAATCAGCCTTCGCCTCAATATTTAATGAGTTGAGCAAATTAACTATACAAAGCAATCTAGGCTTTCCTCCTTACTACGCCTGTACAAATACGGACAGAATCTTGTCCAAAGCTTATTAATCATGAGCCAACAATTCTGACAATCTGGAAATATGAGAAATAGATGGTAAATAGTCATAGGTAACCTCATGCACATATTCACGCAGAAGCACAAATAGTCCAGCTTCATTGCACAAAACTCAAAACAAAGTTTTGCATAATCAAACCAAAACAACAAACACTGGCTTGATGATTGCTGTAGCTCCTCGTATTTGTTGTCTGAAATGCAGATATTTAAAGAGACAATAGTAATGGCCCTTCCAGTCAATAAAACAGCACAAACCCTGACCAGTGAAGCGTGGTTGATGATGGAGCCATGTGCTTTTTGACTGGTAATTAAAATGTAGCCTGAACCTTGACAAACCTCTGCCTCAGAAAGCAACTTAATTAGCTTGTTAAGATATCTGTTTAAAAAAAAACTTCATGATGCGACACACAGTAAGAGAAAATTAAATTTGTTACTTAGAAGTATCATTAGACAGTGTAGCGGTCGTCACATGTAGGTACAAATCTAAACTACCAAAGGTTTTCAGTTATCTTGCTCTTAAGTGCCGGCCTGACCCACATGCTGCATGATGCTTTAAACACGTTACTCAAAATGAGTTTGCGCAGCTAACAAAATGAACATAAACAAAAGCTGTTATCCTAAATGTGATGACTGACATAATGATTAAATCCAAATACTTTTACTTAAAATTGCAGTTTAATCTAACTGTCAGGTCAGGACAAACCTGTATGATGACTTAAGCAGTATAGCTGCATCACTACAAGCAGCATTATGGTGAAATAATCATTACTTTCTGAATCAAATTGTTTTTTATTAACGGACTTATACACATGCAGACACATTAGGTGAGGTTATGAATTTTGAAGTTCGTTTGTGATCTTTCAGTCAACACAAAGAAGAGAAAGAAATAGCATGCTGATTTTCTGTTTTCAAACTGCTGGACTCACAGAACCCCCCCTTATGCTTCCATAAGCATACATTTTGCTGCTAATAATAGCTCTGACATGGCAAACCAAAGTGCCTTTGTCATTTTACTGGAGCATAGCCTTCTAAATTTGTCTGCGGGTTGTTTGGTATTGAAGTGGTAGATGTAATAGTTTGTGGTAAAACTTAATTGGAGTCAAAGGTAGCTTATCTCAGTAACTTTTCAAAGTAGCATGGCCAACACTGATATGAAAGCATGGAGAAGTCTTTAAGTTTGTTCTGAAAACTAAGGTGACTGAAAAAATACTCTGCCAATTCTTGTACCCCAAGCTGTTCATGGCGTTATCTCTATACTCTTAATCTGTGTGTGTTCACCTGTATATATGCACAAATGTGAATGACTGTGTGACTAAGTAAAACATGGAGGTCTGGCAGAGAAATCCTTCGTTTAAGTACTATATCCCTGTCTCAACAACCACTCCATTTCAGCCTGCCTAGTAATCCCTGCACTCACTCAGCTAAAACTAATTCATGATGCTCCGGGGGTTATTCTTTCAGCCTCCACCAGGCAGGCTCTTTTTCTTTTACTCACATTTTATGCCACAATCAGTTGACAATATTTTTCCTTTTACTTCCAAAAAAGATGGAATATATATATGCATGAAGAAGATGTGAATAGATAGATAGAGAGAGAGAGAGAGAGATAGGGGGAGAGGGAGGGAGGGAGGCAGGGATGGATGGATAGATAGATAGATAGATAGATAGATAGATAGATAGATAGATAGATAGATAGATAGATTGGCAGACAGACAGACAGACTATCTCACCCGTCACAGTTTGTCCTTCGTTAGACCACTTTTGGTAGATAGTTACAGAGGTATAGAAGAATACCTGCAGTTTTTGATCAGTTCAATTCATGTTATTCACTTTCCCTGTGGTTACAATGTTATGGCTGATCGGTGTATACAATGTGCAGACCTAAGTTATGGCAGGTAGAAAATCTTGGGTGAAAAATAGGAACAATTTAAAGCTTTGGAGAACTTTATCAGTATGGTTCCTTTCTAAGCTCTCTTTTGACCCTTTTCGAAACCAAGAAACTTATTGTAATATGTATATGTATTTTCACTTGTTACATTAGAAAAGTACAAACATTAAAGTAAAACACAAATGTGAGGTTGGTTTGCTGATGTTTGCCGCACTCCACCATCTAACAGGTTTGATGGATCGCTGAAGGTCGTCGGACCCCCTTTCTCTGCCCCAGCATACTCATGTACAGCTGTCTTTTAAAAAAAGTAGTTTGAAAGTGTGGAAAAATTATATGAAAGTCAACATTTTGTACTTGTCTGTGTTCAACCAATTCATCATTCTTCTATAGTTTCCTCATCTGTCTGACACTTTTTTCCATTGAACCCTGTTTGCTTATCCAATTGTTGGTGGTAGCCAAATCTCACCCATATGTTTCCATTCATTAGGACAGAATTCACTTCTCTACTCCTCTGATACCTTTTCACGGCAGGCTGCACTTTGTAATTAAACAGGGTTGGGGACAGTCATTATAAATCTGCAGCTAGCTCCCTACTCTTTTCATTCTGTCTTGATCTAATTGGGGGAACCACTTTGTGAAACAATTTTGAGGCACTGTGAAGTATCATAATAAATTCATTCTTTTTGATTCATTAGAGACATGGTTCTCTTATCTAACCTTATACTTTTAAAACTTATTTGCATTTTATGGAGTCAAACAAATGTCTCTTGGGGGACAGAAGAACGTGGACTTGTTGCTGTGAATGAAGCATCTTACTGGCAGATGCTTTTCAGATTACTCCGGGACGTTTCTTATTGGAAACTACGGGCCATTATTTACACCATACAGTGGGAAATATTTTGACTTTTCTTTATTTAATCATTTGGTGACAGCTTGATGCAGCTATTGGCTTTGTATGCATGATTGCACTGCACTTAATTCCAAATATTTGTGCTGTTTAACTATTATCCATTTATGAAACATATACAGTAAAATCATAAAAATTCATACACAAGAAATATTTGGGATATGGGATGATATGATTCATTTAATAAAGTTGAGTTTTCTCATATCTATGGGATACATTTTTTTTTTACCAATGTTCTAAGTGCTAGTATGCTAGTGTAGGTAACAAAAGCAACTATTGACTTCATTTGAAATATGGAAACTACATTTCATTAAAACAACTACACATCCATGATCCACCGTCACATGTGTTCGCGATGTGTTCGAGGATTAGAGTTCTCAGCCTCATTTTGGCGGCGTGTCCTGACTGAATAATTAGCATCATTATCATGATCTGTTGCGCTGCAGGTGATGATCGTTGAACATTTTTGGGAAGGATAGGATAACTTGACATTTGACTTCTGTTGAATGTACAGCCAGGATGTAACATTTAGAAACGTGCTTGCATTACATATTTTAACTATATATTTTTTTTCTAGGCAACAAGCTCAGGTATCGCTAGCAAACTACACTTCATAAATTTTAGTTGATATATTGAATATGTACAGTATGAACAAGTCCATGATAAAACTATGTCTGCAGTGAAAAGAAACCTTCTGGAAGATATTTCCACTTTCATCTCGAGCTTCTTACAAAATGTTGCTTTCCGTGGTAAAACTTACTTAATAATAATAATAATACATTTAATTTATAATGCACTTACTTATTTATCTATTTTTCACATGGCTAAATAAACACTCTGAAACTAAACATTGGCTCTAGACTAATTATTCAAGATCAAAGGTGGCATATCTGTCTGTTTATATACCCTTTAGGTAGATCTCTTCATCCACAGTAGAGCTCCGATCAGAGAGCCTAGAATTTACTGTGGATCTTGAACAGTCATACGTATCTGAAATAATAAATCAATAAGCACAAATTAAGCTGTCAATAGGAATACACTCTGTCAACTGAAATAAAGCAGCATTTGTGCCAGAAACATAAATATATAAAACATAAATGAAGTATGAAATAATCATGTTAAGCTTAACATAATGATATAAAAGCTTCAACAACATGAACCAAGATCAATCCATTGCATTAGCTTGTTAGCATTAGCGCATTAGCATTAGCGCACTAGCATAGCATAATCCATCCCGCTCTATTAAATGCAGAATTGATCACAATCGACTCAGAACCACCAAAAATAACAAAACATGGCAAATGGAAACAAAAATACTTTGTTTAGCTACCATCTTAAATCAGCACTTACATTTGCTCATATACTTAGGGTTGCCCAACTCAATGCCTGACCATAAGTGAGGTATAAACCATGTGGTAAATGCACCACCTAGTGAAGGAAATGGTGGAATTCAGAACACTAATAATGTGCAACCTCAGAAAGTAAACATTTGGGTCTTTAGTTTACTGACCTATATTAAACAAGGGAAAACAGGAGCAATAAAGATATAATGTCATGTTGTTTCTCTCCAGATTTCTTATGAGGAAACAGTAGAGAAAGGTCCTCACTTTACTGTTCTCCAGGCAAAGACAAAGTTTCTGCCCCACTGCTATCAAAATAAATGTACCACAACAGGAGAAATCATTGCTTCTAACTGCTAACATATCCATTTAAAAAAGTGTAAAAGAATTAGACAGATTATTCAACTGTGGGATCCCCATTTAAGGTTGCCACATTAAAACTAGTAAAAACATTATACCCATGTATGCAGAAAAGGACTACAGAAATAACTAGATTTGAAGTTTGCAGGGGTAGTAAATTAAATTAATTATCTGAAACACCTTAAAATCAGACAATAGAGAGAAATCCTTTGTGAAGAACTGAGTCTGGGTTAGTGTGAGCTGCAGACAAACACAGACAAAAGCATATTTCTGACCAGACTGTGGGCACTGAGCGGTGATCAGCTGCCAATATGAGAGACTGATGAGAAAGACTCCTGGAGTAAGAGGGCAGCTTGTAAACCTGGGAGGTCCCTCTGACTTGATTTCTTCATCAGCAGGTGCCAGGGTCCACAGACACATAGACACATGCTACCAGCATGTGCACAAGGTGACATATGCATGCATATATTCACAATCACGCACACATACACAGATTTAATCTGACCCATGTGAAGGTCCTACCCAAGTGCCACACGGAGGCAACCCCTGAACAGTCCATTTGACGTCTTGGACATACACCTGACCACTTTTGTATTTTATTTACTGTCATACTGCAATTTATCTTTGTACCATAATGGAATGAGTAATGTTTTTATTAGCCGTCCTATCTGTCATCCACAACAGCAAGGGTATATCCCTAAAAAGTCCCAGATCCCCTGCACTGTAAAGGCAATCACCAGATTGAACTTCTTAAATTAAATATGAAGATATGTCCAATGTATTTTTCATAAAAATGATCACCCCTAGACAGTAAAATATGAATTAAAGGAGTAGTACACGATTGACAGAAGATACATTTCCCCCGAGTTGAACCATATGCACGCCATTTGGAGTAAGTTGGATCAATGGTTGAGAAATAATTGCGCAAAAACTTCTTTTTAAAAAAGCTCCACCAAGTGTCAAAAAAATAAAAAACACCTTTTGACATCAATCCAGTTCTTCCTCTCACTAAGATCCGGGGGGTATAAAGACTGATCCATGAAATTTTTTTATGATCTGTCCAGAAACAGTGCTTTTGTATAAAAAACGTTCCACGTTCTTCATTAAATGACCACCCTAGTGTGTAAAATATTAACAAATAAAGCAAAAGACAAAATATACAAAATAGATTATCTCAAGTCGATTTATATGTATCAAATTTGGACTAAATCTGATCAACGGTTGAGAAATTATGGCCTGCCAATTTTCGAGACAAAGCTCCCCCTAGTGTCAGAAATATCCAGCCAAACTTACCCAAAGACACTCACTTTTTCCTCACAATGAAGTCTCTGTGGGTATATCGCACTAACACGGAGGTTCTGCGGCGGACCCAGCGGCGGCAATGACAATTCCATAATAGCCCCGACTTTTCAGATATAATTAAAAAGCCACAAAGTTGCCAGCACAGGTGAGATCTTCATCTGGATGAGCGCTCAGATGGGTATAGGCTCTGTGTATGGGAAACAATTTCCATATTTTTCTTTTTTGTTTTGTATAATTATAATCATACTTGCAACATATAACTTGAATCTGATGTCACATGTATGCATTTGACTTACAATTTGTTGAACTAGTGGTTCATAAGCAAGTAACTTCATCAACTGATTTTTTACTTGCTAGCAAACAGTGTATGAAAATCCAACATGAGGGGCAATCCTCTTTTCTACTCCTGGGAGCAAATGTGTGTGTATGTGTGTGTGTGTGTGCATACACACACTTCTCTGTATGCATAGAATAATCCCAAGGACTGACCTGACACATGGATGTCTCTTCTCTCCTTTGGCCTCACTGCCAAATAAAGAATGGGTATGATGAGTTAAGCAGGGAGTCCCTCAAGCAAAGGGTACAAACTATGCATTATGGATCCTCACGATAGTAAACAGGACACAATGACCTTTGGAAAAAATGGAGAGGGCAGTATAGAAAACTTCCAACAACAAAAAAGGAAGTGAGCTTTCATTCTTGTAGTACACCAGGATGTGATTGGCACACCAGGTGGAGGCATTGCGAGTATGAATATGTATCTACATACCATCTATAATTATTTACAGGCAATTCTTCTCTCCAATTTAGTCAGTAATGTTAAGGGGCCATTGTTATTGCAGCTCTCCAATGAGATCTTATGTTTGGGGCTAGCCCTCGCTCTCCCTGTGCATCAGTAAGCCTTAGGCACCCATGACCCTTTCGCAAGTTCATCATTTGTCCTTCCTGAGACCATTGCAGACCGGGAACACCAAACAAAACAAACAGTTTTGAAGATGCTCTGACAGCATCATCTAGCCACGACAATTTGACCATCATCAGAATTGCTCAGATTGCTGGTTAATTTTTCCTGTTTCCAACATATCAACTTCAGACAAAATGGTCTCATATATCCCATCCACTGACAGGTGTAATTTCATGAGATAATCATTGTTGTTCTGACTTCCACTTCATCATTCAGTGGTTATAATAAAGGCATTTTGACTGGATTGGTACTGAAGTTTATTTAAGTTGGCTTAAAGCATGAATGGTTTCTTTGAGTGATATGAAATTGTGGGTGTTTTGGGTTCCTTTCGGGTCTATAATTGTCAGTTCTTTTTAGCTATTTTTAAAATGAAAATGAATGAATGTGTAGATGTCAAGTACCCACAACAGCTGAATAGCAGTTGTCAGCCTATGAGGCCCTGGCAGCTTCCCATCCATGAATAGCAGGACTGACTACCAACAGTAACGACATGGGGTGAGTGTTTTCCTTCTAAAGCAACATGATCCTCAGATCTAAAATTTTAAATCTATATTTCATATCAGTGCGTTTTGGTTTTGTTTTTGTTTTTTGCACACAAATGTGTTTGTACCTAGAGGTATCCATCACTTGTTTACTTCTCATTGATGAATGTCTTGGTTAAGGTTGTTATTCTTGACAAGTGACCCATGATGTCTCCGGCAGTCAGTACTTCCCTGTGATTCATGAGCTCATATTTGGCTTTACAATAACATTCATCAATGGGCAGTTTAGAAATTTAAGTCAATATTACTTTGGGGGACAAAATGTGTGATGGCCACCTTCAGAAAAATACATTGAGGGATTTTGGCTTTACAAAAATGTAATATTATTGCAGCTAATACCTCTTTTGCAACTAAGGCAGTGGTGGAAACCAGACAATCAGTTGATCCAATAAAAAACACATGCTCACAAAGTTTATTTCCCTCGGCTGCAGAACAAAAAGTTCACATCCAACCAGACACATATTTAACAAAGGCGACATTGTTTTACCTCACTGTAAGGATTTACCTCCATTATAGTTATATAGTTGCACTGTGAATTACATTTCATACAGAAACATTATTTTTGGTATTATATATATATTGCAAGTTGGTTCATTTTTGCATTTGAAGTTTAAATATTTGCATTATTTAAACTAGACAGACGAGTTTTAAGACTCCTGGAGAACCCATAAATCAGAAAGTGATGGGAAAATTCTGATATGTAGTTAACTCGTAAACGTTTGAGTTGTTATGACATTTCATTGCTTGGCCCCCGTTCAACTGGTGTTTACATGACTTTAAATGTAACAAACTGTAATGTCAAATACAGATTCAACCTACCTGAAGCATGGACCTGGACAAAATCTGTTATGCCTACTAACCCAGTTCAGTTGCCGGGATATATTTAGAACAATGGGTGCCAGATTAGAATTATGGAAGAGAAGAAGACCAAACAAGCTGTGGTTATTTGTCATTGTCAAATATGAGTTAGCCCCGGATCCTGGGGATTCATCATTCTTGACATATACTCCAGTGACTATACTTCCTGCAGACAACAGCCCCATTTGAGAAGAATAGCTAACTACCACACTAGGGTTTAGTGTAGGGTAAATCCACATTTCAAATTAGAAAAAGCAGCTTTCATTTCCAATTCATTTTGCACAAGAGCCTTTTGTCTTTTGTAAATACTAGAAACGTGAATACAGTCCTCCAATAAATAAATGTATTCCTTGAGAGCATGATGGAAAAACATTGTAATTGAACTACACACCAATGCTGGGCACAAATTAAAATAGTGTTTGAGTTCAAAACTAGCATTATTACTCTGTGAGCTTTTCACATTAATTTGCCGGACCATACAATGGACATATATATTTGCATTAGCCAATTTCCTTTCCTCCATTATGACAATTCTGTTCAGTCAGCTAATAAAACATGTTTTTTCACACAGTTGCAGAATTTTTATTTAAAAGCAAGTGCAAAATAGTATGTCTACTGAGCAGAATGTCAACATTATCACTCTAAGCCTCATGGAATGCTGATAAGCTACTTAGTTGCTCTAAAAGCTACTAAGGTACTCAATACCAATACTTAATGGTATCAGACAGTATAGACTTCTTGTCTCATAAGTGGAAATATGTCTTCTCCATACCTACATAGGAGATCATGATAGGAGGAATTCAACATAGTGCATGTTGTATTCCTCCCATCGTGATCATCGTCAAAAATTGATGGAGCATGTTTGAAGATCTCTGAAGAATACAATTCAAAATAAACTAGACCTATGCTGCTGTCCGCAACAGAATGGGTATATTTCTGAAAAGTTACCTGGTGCCTATTAATATTCACAACATTTGGACTAAATTGGACCCACAGTTTGGAAGGTATATCGAAAAAACTGTATTTTTGGAGGGAACATAAGCTCCCCCTAGTAAGTAAAATATGAGTATTTAGAGTAAAATATGATACATGCAAGTCAGTTCTCCTTGGTTCAATTTATTTGCACCAAATTTGGACTAAATTGGATAAAAAGGTTGGGAAGCTATGTCAGAAAAACTTTTTTTTTCATAAGACAGCTCACCCGTAGTGAGTAAAATATGAATTTTTAGAGTAAAACACGATATATACAAAACAGATACCTTGACTCAAATCCCTTGGACAAATTTGGACTAAACTGGACCAACAGTTGAGAAATATGTATGAAGATGTTCAACGATGAAGTTCTCCTTAGTGTCAAAAAAACGTAACCAACCGTTCCTGACATTAATCCAGTTCTTCCTCGTACTAAGGTCTGTGTAAGAATAAAATTTGAAAATGATTCTTGGAAGACTTTTTGAGTTATCGCGTTAACGCAAAGGAGCTTCAGCGTTGGATGCAGTGGCGATACACGGCCATAATATCCCTGATTTTTCAGAGATACTACTAGACCTATGCTGTCTTCCTCAACAGCAAGGGTTCATCCCCAAAAAGCTCCCCCTAGTGTCAGAACTATACCACTTATCTTTCCCAAAGACAACCAAGTTCTTCCTCTTAATATGGTCTATTAAGTTATAAAATTGGAAAATTATCAATGATACAGTTTTTGAGTTATCTCGCTAAAATGAAGGATCTGCATTGGCAGACACAGTAAGGACAAGTCCATGATATCATTTCAAGTAAGTGAGTATTGCACAACACATATTTTAAAATTGTTATGATGGAAAAGCTTTCAGTTTTGAATTGTGTGAACAGAGAGCAAAGTTCTGTAATAACTGCACAAGAGTGGATACTGAAATCCGAGCATTTGTTCCCGAAAGAGCACTAATATCTTGCAAAGTATTTCCTTCATCCTTCCTTCCTTGAGCTTTACTTTTCATCCTAGAATAACCTTTATGAATAATGAGATGCTCCAAAGGTACCTATGACAAGTCTTCTTTGGAGGCTGCAAATAGGGACTGAGATAAAAGTAATTCAACACCTGACAAGGAAGTGCAGTGTGTTCGCTTCATCCTCTGAACACAGGGACGGAAGTCTGCTGATTAACGCTGACAGTATGAAGAGCACATTCTGCCAACACATTAATAATAAACTCTTTAAATGCCTGTGGATGCTTTTAGAGAAGGTTATACAGTCATGACAGGAAGGTAAGATGCAGGAATGAGGGATGAGCGAGGGACAACAGCAGGGTTAAAAGATAACTTGGCTTGGTTTTCACACACTTTATTTACGGCACTTGTCCTATTTAAATGTCTTAAGAAGAGAAAATACCTTATTTAACTTTTTTAGGCGAGTTACTAATTAGCCACTTTCTTCAGCATTGGATGATATTTTAGTATGTACAAAGTGCATAATTAATAAGCCAAGAAACTTAAATGGCTTCTGGGGTGTTCAGCATTAATTGCTTCTGCAAATTAACATATCCGCCCCATCATTTTTCCCACAGTGACTTCAACACTCCAGCTCACTCAGGGTGAATTCCTACGACTGGGCCCAAATGTGGAGAGGACACAAAACTATCCTCAGAACTGCAACGTGTATTCTGGGATGCTCTACAACACCAGTTGGAAAGTTAACTTATATGCCCACATAGAACTTAGCATGAGGAAGAACTGGATTGTTTTTGGGAGTTTTTGGGTTTCTATTTTTGTGTGTAAAATGTTTACTCTAATAGTTAATTTTTAGCTCATTGGTGGAAGTTTTTCTATGAAAATTACTGTTTTTCGGAAATAACTTCCTAATAATGAGTCCCATTTAATTTTCAGAAATTTATACATGGATGTCTAGCCCAGCAATGTAATGCCTTTGGCGACACCTATTGCAAGCATACAGGACAAAAAAAAATATTTGTTTTTGTTTGTGTGTCTGAATATTGTACAATATTAAAAGGAAAAATTATTTTCAATGCATTTGATTTTTTTTTTTTCATTTTTAAATAACTAAACCGTCGTATTATAAAAATGCTCCTTGCATAAATATAGCTAATGAATTCATTTACTGAGGCGGTTTTATATAAGTAAGTTGTCTATGTTCTATTATATGCCTCTCCAGGAGTCTTCGTAGACTCTGCAGGTAATCTCATAGACCAATTTCTACCAAAAGAGCAACATAATTATGACATAAGGGTTTTACCACAGCTCCTCAAATACCTTTGTCGAGGGATTAGGACCATATGCACCAAGTCATAACTTGGACCCTGCATATAAATAGTGAATGCTGCCCGGTGTGCAAAGCCACTCTACCAGCTCAGTGGGTGCAGCCTCCCCAGTGTCATGTGACCAGGTTGTGAATCATTGATCTGAGCAAATCAATACTGAGCCCATCCATATACCAGCCACTCTCAGTGGGTCACCGTCTGTGTGTGTGTATGTGTGTGCATATCCTGTCCAAAGTCATCACAGGAGCCCATCAGTACACAACAGGTGGCTGCCATCTGGGTCCTGCCGCTTAACACACAGCTCGGTTCCCTGAGTAGGAGAGTGTTTTTTTTATCAAGTTTGTGAGGGTAACCATAATTGTCACATTTGTGGATGTGTATCGTCAGTGAATACATCTTGTGTCTTAATAAACTGAGTCAAGGTATATCTGTAGGAGATTACCACGCATAAGGCTTCTGTCCAGTTGAAAATCATAGATGTGATACAGTTTATTATCACGCCACATTTAACAAAATTGCCGTTATGATAAAGTGTAAACAAGGTGCTCACTGTTTTGGCAGGCCACTATCATGATGGCTGGCTAACCTGGCTACAAAGAAGTCACAAGCCAGGGCTACTTCTAGTGCTGGTTCCAAGCCTGGATAATTAGGGAGGATTGTGTCAGGAAGAGCATCTGATGTAAAACCTATGCCCAATCAATATGCTGAACACGAAACCTATTTCCATACCGGACCGGTCGGGGCTCAGGTTAACACATCCACCACTGGCATTGTTAACCAGCAGGGTGCCGAAGAAAACTATGCTACTGTTGGTCGAAGAAAAATAACAATGTGAGGGGGAAGACGTGCCAGGAGACAGCGAGAGATAAGAAAAAACGGGAGTGTGGGGATGAAAGTAGGACCTTTAATGACAGGAAAAGGCAGGGAGCAAGCTCATATGATGTACTATAGAGAAGGAAGCTAGATTTGTTGTGTGTCCAAGAGACCAGGTGGAAAGGCAGCAAGGCTAAACGCATTGGAGGACAGTACAAACTGTTCTATCATGGAGTTGATGTGAGGAGAAATGGGGTAGGTGTGATTCTGAAAGAGGGGTATGTGAAGAGTTTTCTGGGGGCTGTGTCGGACAGAGTGATGAGTATAGAGATAAATATTGAAGGTGTGATGATGAACTTTGCAGAGCTTATGCCCCATGACTTGGCTTTTAGTTAGAAGAGAAAGATCATTTCTGGTTTGAGTTGGATGAAGTGATGGAGTGTTTTCCCAGGGGAGACAGAGTGTAGGTTGGAGCGGATTTCAATGACCATGTTGGTTATGGGAACAGAGGAGACTAGGAGGTGATGGGCAGGTATGGTGTTAAGGAGCGTGGAAAGACAGATTGTGGTAGGTTTTGTGAAAAAGCATGAAAATGGCTGTAGTGAATGCGTATTTCAAGAAGAGGGCGGAGCAGAAGGCTGACATATAAGAGTTGAGGTAGGAGCACGCAGATGGACTACATCTTATGTAGGAGGAGATCAAATCTGAAAGACTTTGGAGATGGCAAGGGGATGAGAGGGGAGAATGTACCAACACAGCATAGAATGGTAGTATGTAGGATGACTGGTTGAAAAAAATGGGAAAAACGCAAAGGGAGAGTTGAGGATCAAATTGTGGAAGTGGAAGAAGGAAGGCTGTGTGAATTAAAGGGAGGAGTTGAAACGGGTTCTTAGTGATAGTGAAGACACGCCAGATGACTGTGCAACTACGCCAAATGTGATAAGGGAGGTAGTTGGGAAGGCACTTGGTATGTGTAAGGGAATGAGCTGGTACTCAAGGAGTCACAGGTAAGTTTTGAAGTAAAGGGATTTGGTATAACCAAAAGAACGCAAAATTTACAAAAATCACTAATATAGTTCTGGGCACATAAAATAGGTCAAATAAACAGAACGTAACTCAGGATTTTGCAAACAATAAATTTAAGCAAAGTTATTAACATAATGAAACTCACTAGGTGCAAATGATCTAACAAAGAATAACTGACCTGTCATAGAAAGACTGCATGGGTATTTCAGGTAGCTGACCAAACCAAATGAATCCAAGTGGGAGAAAATCTGAGGGAGTTATCTGTGACAGAAGAGTAGCATAAACAGCGAAGGGAAAGGTTTACAAGATAGAAGTGAGACCAGCTGTTCTGTATGGCTTGGTGATGGCGGCTTTGACCAAAAGACAGGAGGCAGAGCTGGAGGTGGCAGAGTTGAAGATGTTTAGATTTTCTCTGGGAGTGACGAGGATGGACAGGATTAGAGACAAGCACATCAGAGAAACAGTCCAGGTTAGACGTTTTGGAGGCAAAGTAAGAGAGAACAGACTGAAATGGTTTAGACATGTGAAAAGGAGGTATAGTGGTTACATTAGTAGAAGGTTGTGGAGATGGAGCAGCAAGGCAAGAAATAAAGGGGAAGACCAAAGAGGAGGTCTCTGAATGTGGTGAAAGAGGACACGCAGTTGGTTGGTGTGGCAGAGGAAGTTGCAGAGACAGGGCAAGATGGAAACAGATGATCGACTGTTGAAACTCCTAAAAGAACAGCCAATAGAAGAAGAAGACTATCATGATGGCTGACTGTGAAATATTGAGTAGCAGTCCACTTAGAAGTGTACAATCATAAAAGTATGTTGCATTGGGGTGTGACAATTCTTGACAAGCTCCTTTTCTCAGTTTTCTCTCACAGGAATCCTTGGTTTGTGTGGGCTGGAGTCATGGTATTCGACAGTCAGTGCATATGAAATCATACTAAGAGAATTCATTTGTGTGAATGACAAAGAGACAGGTGGAATGGTGAGGATGAAAAGAGCTGAGGAGAAGAAGCTGCAGGAGCTTAATTACTTGGGGTCAACTTGTCAGGGAAAGAGGGAGTGTGGAAAAGAGGTGAAGAAGTAACTGCAGGCAGGGTTGAGTGGGTGAAGAGAGTGTCAGGAGATATCTATTACAGAAGAGGTTGCAGCAAGAGCGAAAGCCATCCCCCTGATTGAACTCCTCAAATGAAATAATAATTTAATTAATGAATAATAATAATAAATAATTCCACAGTATTTCTAATTAAGAAAAAGCTCCCCGAAGGGGATAAAATATGAACTATTTGATTAAAATATGAGAGAAATATATGTTAAAGGTAAAGCTTTAGAAATATTCAACAACATTTTCCAAAATCAATCTAGTTCTTCCTCTCACTAACATCATGGGGGGTCTAGAGGTTCTAAAATATCCACCAAATAGTTTTTGAAGTATGTCTATAACGCAGTGACTTTCGTGAAAAAATGCATGGGAATTTCGGGAAAAATTGCAAGAGAATTTCTGATCCAAAAACTTTTGCCGATAAAGCTCCCCCTACTGTCAGAAATATACAACCAATCTCTCCCAAAATACTTCCAGTCCCTCCTCGCATTAAAGTCAGTGTAGGTAATAAATTTGAGAATGATCCATGAAACGGTTTTTGAGTAATTTCCAGAAAAGCGAGTGGTGAGTAGTGAGTAGTAGTATTACTCTAGTGAGTATAATATGAACTACTAGTGTAAAATATAGACATTTACATGATAGAGGTCCTTGAGTCGATGCGCTGAATTTGGACTAAATCAGACGAATGGTGAAGGAGTTCAGTCCTAAAAACTGTTTTACGTAAAAAGAAAACTCCCTCTAATAAGTATAGAATGATCTATTTAACCAAAACACACCGATCATTCCCAAAATCAATCCAGTTCTTCCTCATGCTGAGGTATATGCGGTTATAAAATGAAAATGATGCATTAAATAGTTTTTGAGTTATGATTTTAACACAAGGATCTGCATCGGCGGATGCTTCCACAATCCTCCGACTTGTCAGGGATATAAATACTGTCAATGGAAATTATGTAAGACCCCTGCTTGAAACATACCATTGCAGATGTAGAGATTTTTGTAATAAGCTAAGAGCTTAATATTTATATCCCTGAAAAGTCTGGGATAATATAGAATTGTCGTCAATTTATTTTAAGAGCACTGGAGAGAGATACTTTGGAAACCTGTTCCTGTTTATAAAATATTAAGCTGCTTCTACTTGGCACTTTAACTGGTATTGTACATTGTATTGTATTGTTAAGTCTGTCTGTATAGAAATGTTTTTATGTTATATGTTGTTACGTTACGTTTTCCCCCGCTTATCCGGGTCCGGGTTGCGGGGGCATCAGTTTCAGCAGGAAAGCCCGGACTTTCCTCTCCTCGGCCAGATCCACCAACTCCTATGGGAGGATTCCAAGGTGTTCCCAAGCCAGCCGAGAGATGTAATCTCTCCAGCAAATCCTAACTAGATGCCCGAACCAGCTCAACTGACAACTGACTCCTCTAGATGCGGAGGAGCAGCAGCTCTACTTTGAGCCTCTCCCGGATGTCTGAGCTCCTCACCCTATTTTGTACGGCAGGGCCAAGCCACCCTGCGGAGAAAACTAATCTCAGCCGCTTGTATGCGCAATGTAATTTTTCCGGTCATGACCCCCAGTTCATAACCATAGGTGATGGTCAAAACGTAGATGGAGCGGTAAATCGACAGCTTTGCCTTTCGTCTCATCTCTCTTTTCACTACAACGGATTAATATAGCGTCCGCATAGCTCTGGACGCCGCACTGATATGTCTGTCCATCTCCCGCTCCTCCGTTCGGGGCAAAAACACCTCCCCGACCCGGAGTGAGCCCTTCTCCTATTTCCGGCTGAGAACCATGGCCTCAGACTTAGAGGTGATAATTCTCATCCCGACCGCTTCACACTCAGCTGCAAACCATGGCAGTGCGAGCTGGAGGTCACTGTCCGAATTTGCCAATAGGACCAAATCATCCGCAAAAAGACGGGATCCTAAGGCTGCCGCACCCGACACCCTCCACCACTTGGCTGCGCTTAGAAATTCTGTCCATAAAAATAAAAACGGAATCGGTGTCAAAAGGAGTCCAAACGCAAATGGAAATGTGTCGACTTACTGCCGGCAATGCGATCCAGACTCCGCCTCTGACAATAAGGAGAATGGACGGCCAGTAAGAGTGAACCATCCACTCTATACTCTTGGAGCATCCCATTAGGATGCCCCGGGGGACACGGTCCTAAGCCTTCTCGAGATCCACAAAGCACATGTGGACTGTTTGGGCAAACTCCCATGCCCCCTCCAGCACCCTCGAGAGGGTATAGAGCTGGTCCAGCCTTCTACAACCAGGACGAAAACCACATTGTTCCTCCTGAATCCAAAGTTCGACTATCGACCAAACTCTCCTCTCCAGTACACTGGCATAGACCTTCCAAAGGGAGGCTGAGGAGTGTGATCCCCCGATAGTTGGGTAACATCCTCTGTTGGGGACCATCTTGACAGGGTCCTTGGCCAGATGTTACCAGCAGACCCTCACTATTCATTTGGGCCTACCAGGTTTGTCCAGTTTCCTCCCCCGCCATCTAATCCAACTCACCACCAGGTAGCGATCAGTTGATAGCTCAGCTCCTCTCTTCACCCTAGTGTCCAAAACATGCGGCCGCAGATCAGCTGATACGACTACAAAGTCGATCATCGATCTGCGACCTAGGTAGTCCTGGTGCCAAGTGGACTGGTGGACACCCTTATGTTTGAACATGGTGCTCGTTATGGAGAAACTGTGACTAGCACAGAAGTCCATTACACCACTAGGGTTCAGATCAGGCAGGCTGTTCCATCCAATCATGCCTCTCTAGGTCTCGCTGTCATTGCCAACCTATTCATTGAAGACCCTTCATGTAAGACGTCTTTGCCATGGGAGACCCTACCAGGGGCGAATTGCCCCCGACAACACAACTCCTAGGATCACTAGGGTACTCAAACCTCTCCAACACGATAAGGTGGCAGTTGTCGGAAGCGGTTATACGTTGTTATATGTTCAGAACAGGTCTCTCTTGTGAATGAGGCCCTGGGTCTCACGGAGATTACCTGTATAAATAAAGGTTAAATGGCAAAAATAAATAAAAATGAAATACCTATCGGTGCATTTTTTTTCTTTTTCGTCTGTACATGTATGGAAGGCTTTATTCAAAATACCTTAATAGTACCTGCTATCAAAGTTGCAGTTGCACAGGCTGCACTTTGGAAAAGAAGATTAAAAACATTGTAAAACACTCTGTCCCCTGGTAAAAAAAATCAACGGCCATTCACAAGAAACTGACCTAAAAAAATAACCTAGATTGGAGCCTAAAACATGTTATTTAAAAACTAACGTAAGTCTGGAATCTCTTGCATTTGCTGCTGCCACCGTCATCCCGACTTGAATGAACTTGATGGGTGTCAGATAGTTTCAAGACGATACCTCACTTTGGTTTCAAACAATTCCATAATATCAATTAGAGGCTAATTTTTCAAAAGATTTAATATCTGATATTCACTGATGTTGTTGAAGAAGTTTCTATTTCAAAAGAAGAAGATAAAACGGAGAACCAGACAAAAACTTTGTTCAAATGTGAGTACACATCCAAGGGTGTCTGCTGTCTGAGACGTTTTTGAGAATGTCATTCAGATTAATCAGGGAATGAAAGCACATCCTATATGAGTCTCTCAGTGGCCTCCCAACTTCAGTCTTTCGACATGATGAATGTGAGACAAACACATCACAGCTCTGCTTCAGGCTCCGAAGGAGGAACAAAACTTAAGGTTTGTTGAAGAAAACCTACCAGTGAGCACGCTGGGTTCACAAAGTGAGTTACCATGGGTGACTTGGAGTTGATTCTTGTTGACATGTTGACCTGACTCATCTTCAGGTTAACAAAGTCAGAGTTTACACTTAACCCAATTTCTGGAAAACCCCTCTGTTAACCGATTGAAAAGATGACACATGCCTTGCTTGACCTATTCTATCCTAATGGTTTAAGATTTCGGTGACATTATTTAAGGTTATACTTCATGCAAAAAGTATTTTTGCTTGATGTTCATGAGGATGTTTGCGATTGATTGTGCAAAGTAATGAATCACTTTGACACTGCAAGGCTGTTTTTAAATGTATGTGTGGAACGGTGAACCTTTATAATCTGTGAGTCTTTGACTCTAGAACAGCTAATAGCTCAGTAGCTTAGACTTTGCCGAGTTGTGGCTGGAAAAGTGTTGAACATTCTTGTCTTTCTCTGACCTGGTCTTGCTAATGCAGATGAGGCATTTAGACAACACTCTACACCGACACTCCTCTTGTTAAACAGAGAGAACTCCTGTGTACGTCTCTGGTTGAGAGAGGACCCCGCAGAATTCGCAATTGGACCATCAGTCAAATGATTTAGAACATTACAAGCAGGCATTGACTGGCAGTGGCACATTTTGACCAACAAAAGGACATAGGATTAGATAAACTTGCATCTTTATAAAACAATTTCTGATTTGTTTCTTAACATTCACATTAGATATAATATCTTGTAAATAGGTGTACTGCTGCACATTTAACATTCATAGCCAAATTTCAAAGCATAGAAATAGATCAGAATCACAGAGAAATTAAGTACAAACTATTAATTTGAATATAAAAAATGTTTTCTCAACTCCACCTCCTGCTTGGATAAAACTCTTCAGATGTTGCCAGAATCCCTCTTAAGGCATGGTTTGTTTGTTTTTGCTTTAAGTGAATGGGTTGTATTATCATTATGTCCATCTCAGGCGGGTCGTTTCAATCCAGCACAAGGTTAATTAATTAATCAAGTTTAGTGGAGGACCTTGGAGTACCCACTGAAGAAATATGTGTTTTATAAAGGCCTTAATGAATGTGAATTCACTGTTTGCCAGGGGTTTATTGATCCAAAAAACTCATTCTTTTTAAAGGTCTAACTGAGTTGATTTCTTTTTTTTCCTTACAGAAAATTTTCTGTGCTCTTTTCTCTACCCAAGGCGATATAATTTTAGGATGTACATGTTTTGAACCATTCTAATATTAATATTTCAGTATTTTAATGACATTTTATGGTGCACATTGCTGTACATTATTTAAGTAATAAATAAGAGCTAATCATTGGAATTATTTTTACTGCTTTAACATCGATCTGTGAAGACCTTATTTCACAAATTTATTCACATTCATGATAAACCGATAAATTAAGATAATTATACACGATAAATCTAATTCATTGTTTAACTAAACGATTTTCTTTTTCATCAAAAATGGGTTCTCTTAACCAATTAGCAGTTGTAAGGGAATTTCTCTCACTTTTAATTAATCCAACAGCATCTATTCACTTTCAGAGCCCAAGACGCTATATATCATAAACCGATAATAACATCATTATTGGTTTAGTGTCATTATTTGCTATGATTTTCCAGATATCCTCTTTTCTGGTACTGGTTTTCACTTTGCTGTGGGGAAACATGTCAATAATATTGCTAAAAAAGTTGATGTTGAACTTCAACGGTCAAACTAAATATCAGTCCCAAAATCAGTCAGCATAGGTTGTCTCAGAAGCTTGGTCATTGTTTTACTCGTTACTGTAGCCATTTTTAGGCAGAAAACCTGATTGTGCGATTCTTGTATGCTACTATCAGTCATGGGTTCATGTATGACAGTGGTCCATCAGATTATCTCATATGATGAAGTTACCATGAACTCCTTAATTATTTTTTGCTTGACTACATATAGGACAGGATACATCTTACATTCTCATTGTCTATTTCAGCTTAGCCATGTGTCTAGTCAGTTTTCATCATACAGTATGACGAAGCAACCAGCACAATTGTTATTATTATTATTTTTATTATTATTTTATTTTGGCACTTTGAGATTTGATCCAAATGTAAAGTGCGTTACAAATAAAATCTAATATAATTATTATTATTATAATTATTCAATGCCAATCTTGTTTGAGTTAAATGGTTCTCACTAATCATATTTGATTTTTCATCAGAAAACCGATTTATTTCACTTTGGGTAAATAGTTTATTAAGCTCTGGCAGTAAGGAGACACACATCATCCTTGTTTAATGCACTGGCAGACACCAGACACATTTGTTTGTTTCATAAGCACAAGAGAGCATATCGGCGCAAAATAAAAAGGTGTCTTTCCTGGTTACTGTTTGGTTTATATACCTTAAAAGCATGCAAAGTGTAATTAAAAATTTAAACAAACTACCTGCAAGTGGTCTGTGAAATGGAGTGTACTGATGAAGCTCCATTTAAGCGTTGATTTTTAATTAGCAATTCCCAGGAGTGACATGAGGGAAATGTGATTCTCGTTAAATATGGTTTCTGATTACAAAATCTTTTCAAGGTTTGGTAGATTCCCTTTTCCTGTGTAAGTTTTTTTTTTAACATATTTATATCAAAGTTAATTTAAGGACATTAGTTATGGCGTGGGGGGCCACCAAGTCAGCTTGCATGGTCACACAGTGTCAATAAAATTTAAACTGAGGGCACACAGCGCGCATCCAAGATGCTGAACGAGCTTTTCCTCTTCTCCGAGAGGAAAGACAGACACAGAACAAACTCTTGTAAGAGTGAAATCTTTAATTTCATTAATTTCCTTTTTACAATTTTTTCTGTTCTGAGCATTCATGTCCGATGACCGACCGAAATTAGTGGCAACAGAAGTTGGGATTTATGGTCAAACATAAAATTTATATTTTTTGACAAAATGCCCATTATTGGTTTATTACTGGTTTGTTTTTTACTCCATCAGTCAACTAAAAAACTAATGATTATAGTTTTATTATTGATTTTATTATTTTTATTATATTTGTTAATGATAAAATACAAAAAATTATTGTAAGGATGATAGCACAGGTTTTTTCGTTATACATTTAGAACAATATCATGAATAATAGATCATTATTGAATGTGAGGAAATCAAAAACAGCTGAATTATATATATAAGTATACATTTTAATCTTTAGTTATTTTTATTGGGTAAAGTTAATATCCCCCAATACCGATTGCGGAATATGTGACCATAATAAATTAATTTGAGGTTGAAGTAATTTACATCAAAGTCAGTTACTTATGTCGAAGGACTGTCTGCTATAATTTGTATTTCATTTTTTTATTATGATGTTTTTATTTTAGGCCTATGTTTTTTTTTAACTGAAACATTTAGTGACACAAAAAAATCTGTCACATATCATATATTTTGTAACTAAGAAGTTTTTTTTTTCAGTTTGATTTGTTTTATTTATTTATTTATGTTAGACATATAATACATTTTAGTGTCTTACAAACTTACATGCAGTGCACTGATACATAGAAATACACGTCATATGAAGGATTTCTTCTTCTTAATAATAATAATATATCCTTTATTGATCACATACAGCCATATATGTATGGCTGTACAACATAGTGAAAATTATTTATCTGCATTTCACCCATCCCTGAGGGAGCAGTGGGCGGCCCCTTTGAAGCACCTGGGGAGGTAGGGTTTCAGGGTCTTGCTCAAGGACCCTAAGACAAGTAGACCCTGTTGGGACTTGAACTGACCGCCTTCCAATCTTCCGACTGGGAGACGCCTTCTCAACACACTGAACTACAGCCGCCCCATGCTACTGCACATAAGGGAGGGACATCACTTAAACAACCATCCATATCTCCCTTCTGCGACTGATCGAAACAAATCCCAGTTTTCCTTCTAGAAACATGTTTGGTTTGGTTTGTCTCAACATCGATTAATTTAATTAATACAATTACTGAATTTCATGCAACACACAAATTATTTAATGGGACAGGGCTTGGAATGTGTGTATTTGCTGCAGGTGCTTTCAGCCCTACTACCACCCCGGCATCCACTTGTAGGATGCTGAGGTTCAGAAATGTACTCACCCCTCCCCCAAACAATCCAGGGGAAGGTAGTGATGAGGTCAGAGCCTAGACGCCAAACTCAAACCATGTTACACTGCTATAATAATATTAATAAACATTTCAATCGTGGGTTGTCTGACGGAAATAGAGTTCATCTTGGAAAGAGGAAAATGCACCGTACAAAATTGAAGTTAGATTTCAGCAAAGGTAAAAGTCAGCTGCCTTCCTTTGTTTCTGTTTACCACAATGCTGATTGATTGAGTAGCCTGAGGTATTTACTGCATTTGCAATTATTGTCAGTTTGTCGTTCCAACCTTAGTTTGACAGTCACAAGGCAGCCGAGTTAAAGGCCTTTGTTGGATCTCCACACAGAGGTCACATATCCAGCATACCCAAATATGTGTACACACATTAGAATATGCACATATGCAGTCAGTTGGAAAATTGTTTGGTGATGACGTGCCATGTGTAAGGAGAAACAGATTGGTAGTCGGATAGTAAGCGGGATTCCGAGCTGTCTGTTGAAATGTTGACAAATCCCTTACAATTAATTTGTTATCTCTCTCCTACACAAGTTATCATGTAATATATTTTATGGATAAATCACAGAATCAGGAAAAAAGTCCAGTTCTTTTGGGAGTTATGATATAAAACCTAAATATAAAGTACATAGTGCCATTAATCCATCCATCCATTTTCTTCCGCTTATCCGGTTTGTGTTGCGAATCAGATTCCATGTCCCCGACCACCCCTGGAATATGTTGGAAGTTCCTCTGGAATTGCGAGTTGAAGATCTGACGGACAGGGTCGTCTACCAGACGTTCTTGGTTCACCCTCACCATTAATTTGTTTCTACCAGGTCTGTCCTGCAGCCTCCCTCTACATCTGGTCCAACTCATCGCCAGGTGACTATCAGTGTAGAAACCTGCTCCTCCCTTCAGCTGAGTGCCGAAGACATATGGCCGAAAATCAGATGATACAACCTGGATGGGGCGGTGATGTTGCTGGCCCTATAAACACCAAGTAGATCCCTCCTCAGCCTGAGACCCAATATCACGTCAATCGCCACATAAAACAACCAAAATGCAAGCGTAACCATTAGAGTACATACATATTAATTTGAACATATTCTTGATTCAAATAAATTTCAGGAAATTGTATACACCTGAAAGTTTTTGAAAATGCTTGCCTTTATGTTTTCTGGCCAGATGTCAGACACGTTTTTCCTGAGCTCAATCCAACATTGTCTGGCTTTAGGTCTCGCGCAGTAGCAATTGGTAAAACAGCGTGGAAGTTGTCATTTCTGATGCGTGATTGTGATTAA
Organism: Lophius piscatorius; assembly: GCA_009660295.1. NCBI lineage: Eukaryota > Metazoa > Chordata > Actinopteri > Lophiiformes > Lophiidae > Lophius > Lophius piscatorius. The sequence goes on along the minus strand of VRLP01001948.1, from coordinate 29,727 downwards.
TTGATTTATAATAAGCTCATGATTTCATGAGGAAGTGAGGAAGTAAGTAAAATCAGTTTAAAAACAGTAAATAAAATCATTCATTAAAAAGGGTCAGTGATGACAGCAATAATAATATATCATCTTTATTATTATTATCATTATTATTATTATTATATTAAAAATATTAATTATATTAGTTATATTAATATTAAAAATTTATATAACTCAACACTTAATAGGTAAACTATGAATGTAAATTAAAACAGTGTGAAAACATTAGCAGTGGTAAGATAAAAGGTAGAAATAAAGGTAAAAGCCCTCGTTTTCAGCTTCCTGGAACCCTGCTCACAGGCTACCAATGCATTGAAGTTCTATTAACTCAATTTGAAGGTGATGGGTGCACTGGGGACATCGATGGTGAAGGATCAGCAAATCCTGCAATGGTTAATTGCTGTGCTTTAAAGTCAGAGACGCACCGATCAAATTCATTAATCAGTCGATTCACTTTGGTAACCAATCCAGTGCCTTAAAAAAGCAAATTGGACTGATGTTGAGATGCTCTGATGGACAGGCAAGTGGGCAAGACTGTCCTGTTCGAGTTGGGACTTCCATAAGCAGTTTCAGCCGTAAAGCCGTAATGTCACGAATACCCCCATGATGACTTGTTTGTGGCCCTGCAGCCTCTGAACAAGTTGCGCAAGATGCTCTGTTTATGTCACACAATATTGCAGAATCACACAGATAATTCGGATCCGACAGTTCGGACAAGGGATAGGGTTAGGTTAAGTCCCTTAACTTGGCATGAAAAGAGCAATTTTTTCCCAAAGTTCGAAGAAACGCTTGAGGACAGCGCTCCTACTCAACCACCTTACTTGTACAATGGTACTTTATCAAGGGTGTGTGGCAGTAACTTTTTTGCATTTTCTCCTTCACCACTCCAGCTTAAGAAGTTTAATTTCTTGCTGTGAAATTTGTAAACATGTTCTGTTGAAAACGCAGACTGCCTTTTAGTACTTTGACCTATTCTTGCCTTTCTCGTGTTTGGTGTCAAAGTGCCGACGTAAATGGAATTCCTTTGGCACCGCCACTGCCTCGTAGCAGAGCATTAGTGATGGGAAACCCGATTATTTTTACTTACTCGAGTTTATATGAGTCACTCACAAAATTGAATCAGATTTTTGGGTCATTTCAGACAGTGAGTCAGTCACCCAAAGTGTCCACCCACTCCCAGTTCCCACTGATTCATACCGCTAAAACCACTGATTAAAAACTGGAAAATTATCCATTTCATTGTGAAAGAGTGAAAGATCAACAATTCCCGAAGGGGAAACATTTAATTTTTCTTTCTCTAATTCACATATAACAAAATTAACTAATCATGGAAAAAAAATTATTACTGTTAATGCAACCGTGCAAAATTACAATGAATCAAGTTTTAACAGTGCAACATTAGAATAAGATAACTATGTGCAGTGGGGAGTGGGGGCGGGCTGCTGTGAGCAACTGAGGGAATTGTTCTTCCAAAGCTCAAAGTGAGGAGGTAAAGGAGGGGTTGAGTTGAAACGAGAATCCGTATTTGTTGCTTTCCCCACAGGGCTAATACTGCGATTAACTTGATATATTTAAACAAATGCAGTTAGAATAGCAGTAGCACAATAATGACATGTTGTCTGGTCTCTTCTTTGCAGTAGCACAGAACGAGTGAGTGAACAAGTTAATAGAGACAAGGAATTATGACTCACGAGTCTGTAAAATGACTATCGAGTTTTGAACGATTAGTTCAGGACTCGCACATCACTACAAAGCGGACAAACCGACATGTCACCATTGAGCACAAAGATATATTTGTTTTTCCATAACTCTCACTCTCACTAACCTCACTGCTGACAGTTTGCCATTGGGATGAAAGATGCCATTGTTCCCACAGACCTTCCTTACACCCTCCGTGAGTTTGCCTACCTTCTCAGTCAGCTGCATGCCACCAACATGGAGTTCCCCAGAGAACTTAGGTACACTTTTGAAGGTATTCTACAAATCTTGATGAAACTTTCCGGCAGCTGCTCACAGTGTGTCAGGAGCTTGAAAACCAAGCTCCTGCTCAGAGTCAGAAGCCCTTTTGCCCTTTTTCTTGTAATGCTGACTGACCAATTTTCTTGTGTGACTGTTCACAGCCTGAAAATCTTATTGCCATGGTAATTGCCCCAACATTATATGAGACTTTGTTTACATAACCAGTCATGTAGTTGTAAATAGGTGAAAAACTTTTCAATTAAAATTAAATGTATGAATATTTATTGGTTGTGCATGCATTGGTTGTCACCACCGTAAAAGGTCTTACTACTCTGTTTGAGTCCCCGATGAAGGCTTGAGCTGGTTGGAGTTGATGCCATGACACAAAAGACATTTTCTCTGTTGTTAAAAGAGTATACCTTGGAATTTCTTTGTGATTTTATGAAGTACAGTATGTTGGAATTAAAAAAAATAAAAATTGTTTTACCTTTATTTTTTTCACCTCTTACATGTTTATGCTTTGAACATTGTTAGTACAGAATGTTGTACAATTTCTGATGTTTAAGTTAAACATGTTAATCAAAATGTTTTAGAATTTTTCTTATTTGTACAATAAAGAATTAGCTGGCATAGCATCTGTTTGGAAGGCTTAGAATGTAAAGCATTTATTATCTGAACAAAAAATAATCAGTTGAAAGGACTTTTATGATTTAAATTTCTCAGCATGTGAAACTCAAAATTTGGAACTTTAAGACATATCAAAAGATAAGTTATCTAAACAATAATAACAATAATATAATGAGTTTGATCAACTGTCTGCAATTCTCAAACTTAGAAGTTTGAGTTTGCATTCAAACTCAAAAAGTAAGTGCAGAAGGTTGCTTTGAAATATGGTTCTCCTTACTATTTTGTTTTTACAGTGAACATGTTTATAACCTTTTTTTCCCTTTTGGTCTCAATAAAACATAGAGACAATTTGTTTTCTAAATGTCCTGCTATACAACTAATTTGTTTCTCCAGTTTTACAACAATATAGAGTAAGTATCTATTTTCTAAATCATTCAGTGCATCTCCCATCCCTTGCAGCATTTTAAACCTATAAAGCATTTGTAAATTTGTTAAACTTATGACGTATTAGACACAATATGAATCAGATTTCCCAAATAGAGTCTGGTGGCATCCTCTCCCCTCTCTATGCTTTCAGATTTCCTACTAGAGTTGGTGTTTCAGAAATCATGAAGCATCGAGTGGTGATTTTGTGTTTCTTTAATTAAAGCCGTTGGTTGAGTCTTCGGTTTGATTATAACAGTGTGGCACAGCTTTTTTTGCGAGGTGAAAAAAAAGAAGTTACTCCCTAACATCGCTTCTCATTAGAGACACTCCCGGGGAATCATCAAAGATCTCCTTCCCCTGCTCCCTCATTTCTGCCACCTCCCTCCCTCCCATCTTCCGTAATGCACCATTTTCCCGGTACACTGCTCTCTACAGCTCCAGGACATGCTTTACAAATTCACCATCAAAAAACTCCTGATGCTTGCATTTCAATGTTTTGCCCCAAAATAAAAAGATAATCTCTTAACTTCGTTGCTACCACTATTAATACTTTGACAACAAATTTCAGTGAGGGACATAATATCTGTTTTATCCAGGGTTTCGTATACTTATGTTGCTGTATGAATGTCTCCACAAGTGAAAAAGTCTGAGTGAAGGTAAACCCTAGCTGTATTATCCCCATCAGCTGACTTAACAAGAAAACTAAATTTTATCTCAGTATTTCTTAAGATACTCAATGGAGAGAATTATGAAAGGCTTTACAAACTGAGTAAGGGAAAATAGATATCACTTAATAAACTATTTCATGGATCATTTTCAAATTTTATACCCACATAGACTTTAATGTGAGGATGAACTGGAGATATTTTAGGAAAGGTCAGAAGTATATTTCCGATACTATATTTTTCGGGCCATAATTTTGTCAACCATTGGTCTGATTTAGTCCAAATTTTGTACATATGAATGGACTCGCAGAGATTTATTTTGTACATATCATATTTTACTCTAATAGTAAATATTGTTTACTAACTTTTTTTTTTGAAAAAACACTGTTTTTGATACATAACCTCACATTTACTTTGAGTAGTTCAATCAGGGGGATTGATGGTACAATGCAGGGGATTGGGCACTTTTGGGGGATAAACCCTTGCTGTCAGGGACAGCAGCATAGGCCTAGATTACTTAAGAAATTGCGTACTCTCTCCCGTTCTCTGCTTTCACGGACACTTGAAGAATCTGGGATGTATCACATATTGCCAGATCAATCTATTATAACCTCCTCCCCTGCGTGCATGGGTAATTGGCCCTGCTTCGAAATAGGGAAGTCCATTGGTAAACCCGAGTATAGCTCGTATGTTGAGAATGTACTAAATAAGAAGAGGCAAGATTGAGTCATGTGAAACCTCCCTATACATTTTGTTAAATGCATAAATGGTGAAGCAGGTTGAGAGGTAGAGTGAGAGGGAGGTGAAGCTTTTTTGAACAGACAAATTGGTCAATAGGCAATTGAAATGATTAAAGTTTGAGGACTTCCCGATGGCGATTTCAAGGTTTTTTGGATTAAAGGTACTGAAGGATTTTCTTAATAGGAGCGGATACACTCAAACAAAAGCAAGCTCTCTCAGTCATCACTTACGCTCTGCATGTATGAGGCAGCGACCGCATCAACCCTTCCCTTTGCCTGTATTTCTCTATTTCACTCTAGTCCGGACCTTTCAAGAATTCATCAGTATGGAAGATGGATTGTTGTACTCCATTCACAGGTCATCAAATATTTACAATTTGGCTGGTGGCTCAAGAATCAGCTATTAAAATTTCAAAAATATGGTAACTAAAAAAGTATTGAATATGTCTTTCATTTTTGCAACCATCCAATTTGTGATAATAGTATGAAGGAAATTTGTTGCTCGAAGGATAGATCACAAAATTGAACATAGAAATACAGCAAGCAACATAGAAGTTCTCTGTGAGAAATTGAAGTTAAACTTACTTTTCATGATTCATATTTAAATTTTGCAAAAGTGTCAAAATTCAAAGAATGTACTGAGTAAGGATCGATCACAAAATGACACGGGATGACAAACAAATCATCCAAAATACTAAAAGCGGAGTAATAGTATGTTGTTAGACTGGCACTTGACAGTTGAAGGGCTATAATGGGCACTAACTGATTATTCTGTCCTCAAAGTTCTGTTGGTAGCAGGACAAATGTGCAAGCATAACGATCTGAGCAACTTTGAAAAGGGCTCAATAGTGATAGCTAGACATTGATCTGTGGAGCGAAGGCTAACCCTCTGATTTATAAATTAATTCTTAAACCAATGTTGTCCAACCCCATCGAAAAGCGTCTGCTTGTAATGAAACTTTTTTACCACACGGACCTCATTAGCTATACTGAATCTGAAGTATATATCTTGAGTAGACCTTGCTATTCATCCTTCATCCTTTGACTCATGGTTTTACAAAATAAAAAACTAAATCAATTATCTAAACATGTCTTTCTAAAGGAACCTCATTGCTTGATAGGGTACTGGATCCGCAGCTTCTCCATCCTCTTTGTCATCATCATCTCCCCTGTTAACTCTCCGCGCTTGTCTGGAGGAGATAAAGGTGTAGATGAAAAAAATCTTTCTCCAGTTGAACAGCTCCAAAACCGAAGCAATTGTGGGTAATACTCCATAACCAGTATTACCTTCTCTGGTCATGACATTCTCCTCTCTTCATCAGTCACCAACCTCGGCGTAAGATTCAACCCGCAACTCACTTTTGAATTCCACATGAAAAACATCTGCAAGATCTCCTCTCACCATCTCAGAAATATTTCCAAACGGCGTTCTTCACTCACCTTTAGTGATGCTGAAAAGCTGGTCCACGCGTTTGTCTCCTCCAGACTGGATTACTGTAACGCACTTCTCACCGGGATCCCTGATGAAAGTCTTCAAAGACTACAGTATGTTCAAAACAGTGCTGCAAGGATCCTGATGAGAGTTCGTAAACACGAACACATCACCCCCGTTCTTCATTCCCTTCATTGGCTTCCCATCTCCACCAATATTGATTATAAGATCGTTTCTTGAATGCCATGCCCGACCATCTGAGGGCTCCACAGACGACTGAGACTTTTAGAAAAGGACTCAAAACTTTCCTTCTTAGCAGAACTTATAACTTTTAATTAACATTGATGCTTTTTGGTCATATTATTATTATATTTTTTTTATAGATGCTTTCATCTGATTTTCCCTTATAGCATTTTGAGATTTGATCCAAATGTAAAGTGTGTTTAAAAAAAAAAGTGTTATTATTAATATTATTATTAATATTACTGATTACATCCTAGACAAAGACATATTTTTGACACTTAAAGGCCACTGTAGATTCTTGGATAAGGACCTGAATAGCAATCTGGAACCTCAGTGCTAGATAACACTATATTTTACACGAAATACCTGTAAAATATAAAAAAATATCTGTTTTTTTTAACTCAATCAAATCTAAATGATATCAAGAGGTGTCACTAAGCCAAACAGCTTTGGACTTTTCACAGCCCATGAGCTGTCATCATAGCAATATAACATATAAGGCTAAATTAGAGGAGGAAGATGTGTTCTCGAGCTCACAAGTATTGTGAAAAAGAGTTCCTACTACGACAGTTCTTTAAGACGTTAAGCGTTATGAAACCAACAAAGTTAGAATGTTGAAATTGCATTGTAAGCCACTCTGTAATATGGTTTTGAAAAGTGCTCTCTAAATAAAGATTATTATACTATTTCAGATTCTGCTTACACTTTCCAACTCAAGAATGGAAGAGAAGAAAGAGGGAAATGTCCAAGGCAACACAGATTTTGCAGCACTTAAGGTTCTGGGAATTGTCCCACACAATGTGGCCTAATTATGTGGCATTCGGTAGTTTGGCTATAGGGTAAGTCATCCGTTATCCATGCTCCCTCTCTCTCTGCCTCTCTCTTTGCATTTCTCTCTTCACAGCAAATTGCTTTGAGACTTATAAAGCTCCTCTAGCACGGCTTTCACCTGGGAACTGGCATAGGTCTACGATCTATGCCTCATGCACTTCTAACTTTAAGTGCGTTGCCATCAACTCAGCCAATTAAGCCTCTTGTTTCCCTGAAGTCCTCCATTCCTCCTCTAACACCCGTCATTGGAAATGAAAATAAGGTAGAAGGTGTTCCCCAGATAGCAGAGAGGAATATCTTCCTCAGGCCTGTGCCTGTTGTTGGACAAATCAAGCTTCCCATGTGTGCCTAAGCTGGAGTTTAAAGAATAAAAATGAAACAACCCTGTGGAAAACTGTCAGTTTTTCATCATATGAGGTGATTAAATATCTTGTCAGCCATGGTTGTCACCATACAGTCTCTTAGCTATCAGGGTTATAATTATGTCCAATCTCAAGCCATGCACAGAAATGGAAACAGTACTGAAATCCGTGTTAACCCCTTAAAAACTCAAACCTTTGTTGCTAAATTGCAGTCAAGTGCCTAGGGAGGGATGTGGTTGAGTAAGTGTCATCTCTTAGTATTAATTAGAATTCCATACGTCCAGTATGTCCCATATACGTTACAGAAATATATAAAAAGAGAGGTTTAATATTATGATTTTTTTTTCTACCTCCAACATGCATCGGAGGAAAAATGGTTCACCTCCTCGTCTCCTTTTCATGGTTTTTTTAATCTTTATCATCTATATCACGCTTAGAGAATTAAAAAGTCCCTATTTAAATGCCCATGCAAGGTGCAGTGACCTCTATAATTCGGCAGTATATTCACAGTCACATTAAATCTGTAAAGTATAACTGATGGTTCACATTTTACAGAAATGTTTTAAACGACCTTAACTACAATAACATTTTGGAACACTGAATTGAATGTAAGAAGTTTAAACAAAGCCAGTCAAATCAGTTTTACCTGGATCAGGTAAACAATATAACTGATTTTACTCTCTCAAAGAAATTCTTCTCTGTGTGGAACGACGCTAAAGGGGTTTCTCAGATGGCAGACCTTCACCATTTACAACAGTCCAATCCTCTGTGAGGATGTCTGGGTATACTGTATCAACAAATCTATAGCAAGACTAATTTAGAAACTTTAATTCTATATATCTGCTGCATTTGATTCTAATAGATCACCATTTGCATCAATTACACATGCATGACAAATGTTTGCATGCACTGCATATTCATAATTTTGCTACAAACCTACTTGAGCCCACTTAACATCAAAACCAACATATTTTTCTCAGGTCTGAGAGCTGAATAGCTAAAACATGACATGGACCATGGTGCAGTTTGTTTTAAATGTGATAATCAATGTGTGATTTTAGCACAGTTCAAAAAGCAAAATTACTAATAAATCTATGTGAACATTATCATCATTATGTTACCAAGGTAACACATATGCTTGATGGTACCGGCAATGCCCTTGTTAATATGCCAAAGCTATTAAAAAGTGTATTTAAGTCCACTGTAATGTGTGTAACTTCAATCTCACTTATTTATCGTTCATATCACATCTTTGATTTCTAGACTCATACTAATAATTCTCAAGATCTTTCATATATTTTTGACCTTAATGTGGATTGGGATTATAGAGTCATGCTGTAGGAGTTTAGGATGTGTTTCTAGCTCTCTCAATTTGGTAATATTAATGAAAGTGAAAAATAATATGTGGATCTGTATCTGATCTAGTGCTGATCCAAAATGAATGGGGACGTAATTGGTATTTGCTGCATGCTTCTAATAAAGTTAGATGGCCATTAGTTTTACCGTAATCTTTTGATAAAACAGACTAGAGAAAATAGGAAAAACATGAACAAAAGCACAATGTCTTTGGCAAGGGCAAATAAAACCTAAAATGGAATTCAAATTATGTGGCTAAAACTTGCATTGTTTTTATTTTTGTTTTCTTCTTAAGGTATATTGTGGATAATCGTATTTTCTGTATTTCAATAAAAAAGCAACTTTTTGTCAAAAATTTTCTTGACAGGAATAATATAGTACTTGACATTATGAGCTCTCTGGGGATGTGTCTGTTAATTCCCTCTCCTTCCCTCCTCCCTTTGCTTTGACGTTCATTTGTGCCCTGTAATTAACTCAGCATATCTCTGCCATGAATTGAAAATGAACCGCAATTTAGCTCGGACGGCAGTTAAAGCATATATGTGTTTGTAGAGGTAATGGTAAGACAAACGATAGCAAGAGGTTAATGGGAAGACAATTAATAGTTAGTTTCAATACTAATTAGCATGTATATTGCACTTACAACCAGAGGAAGTGGAGAGGGAATTAAAGAAAGTATGTACATACATATCTAGTTTTATATACATCCACAGTTTTACATGAATAAACTTATTTTGGAATCTTTTGTAGGAAGGTTTAATATGATTTCCAAAGACTAGATCTTTCACTCTTTTATACAGAATGTCCCTCTCTAACACTATGTGTAAAGTACTGATTGACCGAGGATGGTGTAAGTCTCAGTTGTTCTCATTTTGTCCTAATAGAGACCACTGTCTCCTCCTCATGTCCACCAGTGAGATGCAGTGAGGTAAAACGAACCCCACTGGGTGCTGATCCGGCTGTAGCTCATACAGGTTGATAATACACTCTGATAAGGTCTCAGCTGAGGCTGAGTGGTCAAAGAAAGGTGACTGATAAAGTTTTAAAATGAAATAAAAGAGCTAAAGTATTTATTTCCCTGAAAGTCTGGGATTTTATGGAAGCGTCACTGTGTCTGACGAATATCCTTTGTGTTAGCACGAAAACTAAAAAAGCATTTCATGGTTCATTTTCATATTTTACACCCACGTGGACCTTAGTCTTATGAACTTGATTAATTCTGAGGTAGATCAGTTGTATATTTCTGACACTAGGGTTGGAGTTTTACTTTAATAGTTTGTGCTTTACTCACTATGAGTTGCTTTTGTTTTTTACAAAAACAACTGTTTTCATTTATTGGCTGTAATTTCTCAACCGTTAATCCGATTTAGTTAAAGTTAGTTATAATTCACTTTGGGCAGATTTTTTTACGAAAAATAATGTGGGCAAAACTTCACAAATAATTTTTGGAGTTCAATCAGGGAGATTGCTTGTACAATGCAGGGGATTATGGAATTTATGGGTACAAGTGTAGTTATATTTGTGCAATATGACTAACAGTATGATATATATATATATGAATATACTCTGGTTATATTAAGAACACCTTCATAATATTGCATAGGACCCTTTTATCCATCGAAGGAGCTCTTATCTGTTTTGAGATTTGATAAAAATGTATAGTGTGTTATAAATTAAATGTATTATTATTGTTATTATTACTTTCTATCTGTTTTTATCAGAATGAAATTGAACTCCCTGAATTAAACTTAATGTTAAGTCCACAATATTCTTTGAAAAAAACAAACAACAACAAAACACAGAGTGATTCATGTGCACCTAATTTGGACTAAACCGAAGCGATGGTTAAGAAGTGATGATGAAAAAAATATTGTATTTGTTAAACCTATTTAAAGGTTTCGGTGTCTAAAATAAAAGAAAAAGTTTAATGAGTAAAGTATAAACTATTACAGTTAAAAACAATGTACCCCAGCTAAATCTCCTCAAGTCCAATCATCTGCCCCAAATTTGGACTAAAGCGGATCAATGGTTGAAAAATTTGAGATAAAGCTCCTTCTTGTGTCAAAATTAAACAACCCACCCTGCCCAGTATCAATCCAGTTCTTTCTCATAAAATATAAAATATGCGTATAAAATTGCGTATAAAATATGAAAATTAATCCATGAAATAGTTTTTGAGTTCTGTCCGGAAAATAGTGTTTTTCATAAAAATGCTCACCCTAATGAGTAAAAACTGAAAAAATAATGGGACACTTAATCTTCGTATTATGACAACAAGAGAGATGAAATTACAAGTGATTGTGAATCAGGTGCAAATGAAAGTGACAATAGGTGCAATGCAGATGCAAAAAGGGAATGGTTCTGCAGGCTGGTGGCCACAATCCATTTCTCTCCACTTATCTTGCCTGACCGATTCTTCTCTAGTTTTGTATTCTGCTGGTGCTTTGTTACTACTTGTGACATGAGGCAGTACCTGCAGCCCACTGACGCTGCACAGGTAGTATAGCTGCTCCAGGATGGCTTATCCCTGTGTGCAATTTCAAGATGGTTTTCTGTGTGTCCAACCATAGTCTCAAGAGCATGGAGGAGATGCCAGGAGACAGGCCGTTACATGAGGAGAGCTGGACAGGTCCTTAGAAGAACAACAACCAGTAGCCAGACTGGTATCTGCTCCTCAGCTTGAGGAGGAACAGGAGGAGCGCTGCCAGATCCCTACAAATTGACCTCCAGTGGGCTACTGGTGTGATGTTTCTGACAAAACTATCAGCAACAGACTGCGTGAGGGTGGCAATAGGTTCCAACGTCCTCTACTGGGACCTGTGATCGCAGCCCAGTATTGTGGAGCTCAATTGGTGTTCACCAGAGAACAGCAGAATTGGCAGGTTCTCAATTTGTGCCCCGTTCTCTTTTACAGATGAGAGCAGGTTCAAACCGAGGTCATGTTGCAGGTGTGACAATATCTGTAGATGCTGTGGAGAACGTAATGCTGCTGCATCATCATCCAATAGGACCACATTGGTGGTGGGTCAGTGATGGCTTAGAGAGAGAGATCCTCGGATGGTCTCACAGACTACCATGGGCTAGCCAATGGTACCTTCACTGCTGTTAGCTACCAGGATGAAACTCGGATCCACTTTTAGACCTTACACTGGTCCAGTGTTTGACTAAAATTTGATAATTATCCATGAAATAGAATTTATTAATTTCTACATTTTTGTGCCAAATGAACACAACAGCAAGTGGTAGGATATAAGGCATAACCTTGAATTAAACCTTAAATAACTCTAACTAACCAACTTTTAAGAATAACAAGCTGCTTCTTAATGAAGTGAATCTGAACACAATCAACCCCGAAGCAGGTTTGTTCATTTTGTTTTATGCACGCTCCCCTCCTCTTTGTTTTGCTGTTATTTGTTCATGGGCTTTCAATCAATCATCAACCAATTTTTATTTATATAGCGCCAATTCACAACAACAGTTGCCTCAAGGTGCTTTCCAGAAAGGGCAGTTCTAGACCTGCTTTCTCTTTTGTATTACCAGAGCAAATTTTATTTAGTGAAAGGAATACAAATCAGTGTTCACCCACAATAGTTTTTTGGTGTCCCAATAAAGGACTCAGCAAGAGGAAGGAAAGAATTACAAATTTGCTTGAGGAAGGTGAGCGTTTTAACAAATAAATGTAATTTTAGGATCTAGCCCTTTAGGCTTAAGTGATGGGTACAACTGCCGTGTAAAAGGACGGCTACTCTTCTTATTCATTCATATATTTTCGTCTCAACATATAGGAAATAATTAAAAGAAAAATGCTTTACTTCATTATAATACAGATGTCCAGCATGTACCATATTACTTGTGGTAGTTTTACAGTTATGTATCATAGACTGCATCACTCTCAGATTAGTCACTTTTTTAGGTCAAATGTGTACTTAATGGGGTTTCATTAAAAAGTGAAGACACAAGAGTGTAACATATGTGCTAGACTGCCTTAACAAGCCACAGAATACAGTATGTTGATTTACAGAACGATTCAATAATTCCATGCCTGTTTCACAAGTGCAAGCTGTATCTGTCCTATTCTCTTTCCATTCTCCTTCATCTCCCTGACTATATCTTATATCACTTCTTTCATAGTGCCCCTACACTTCACCTTGTTTTATGCCCTCTTCACACGTTTGCACTTCCTCTGAGCCTCTCATTCCTGCTGTCTTTTTCTTTTCCACTTCACTCCACTTCCATCCTCTCACACAAACACATCTCAGCTAACCTCCAGCACTTCCCCAACAGTCTCCGTAAGGCAGACTTTGTTTTTCAGTGTTAATTGGCCTGACCCTCCTCCCGTTTTATGTGTCCATATATGAATTATTTCATGGTCAAAGGTCAAAGAAGCTGCAAGTCTGGGTCATCAAGAAACTGCTGTTCACAAACACCGAAGCAGGATTACAAACTCCACTTTGAATAATTGCATGCATGAATAACCTACAAAACATTTTTGTTTGAATACTAATTTCTTTAATTTAGTATTCTATTTTAATTATTTTAACCTTCATAATGATATGTTTACGAATTTTCATTTAGAGCCACCTTGAACACCATTTCTGATTGATTTAAGTTCATGCAGCTTTATTTAATTAAAGCTGCTTTAAGTAATTTAACAGCAATGGGGACAAATAGAGTAAAACTCACATCGTGTTGGAAGTGTGTTTCTCATCACCTTACATATGTAAATAATGACTTGCAATTTGGATGTTATTTCAGAAAATTATATATTTGCCTCAGAACTCATTAAGTTATTATGGCTGTATGCTGTGTTTATGAAGACATGTTTATTTTTTTTGTTTTTTTGTTTTTTCTGAATAAGAAGGTCTACAACTGTATTCTCCTGGATTCTGTAAATGTTGCCCCCTCTCTCGGATTCTGTTTTTGATTTTTATGGACAGGATCTAGGCCCAGTCATGGTGAGTAGAATATCAAGTCTGAGAACTTCATAATTGTGTCGCCTATTGCAAATTATGTCTTATGTTCATGAGTAACTTAAGCACCCACTGGAGCAGTTTGTAGCTGAGTGAAAAGGCCAATGTAAGAATCAGCATCTCCAAGTCATGAGCCAAAGTTTGTTATTGGAAAACGGTAGATGCTCCGCATGGGTTGGGATTGTGTTTCTGGTCCAAGCACGTCCTGCTTCTGCAAGTCACATTAGAAGGAACTTGTCTTCACTTATTATTATTTATGACTTTTTTGCAGTAGTTATATGGTTGACTCACTGGAATAATGTAACATTTGTTCTGGTCACAGTTAATTGAGGAAAAATTAAAATAGTCTGCTGCACAACATTGTATGAGACAATGAAAAAAATAATCTCTGCGCATGAAATTTAAGAAAACTTTTTATCTACACACATTTATATATATATTTTTTTTACAGTTCATACCATTTTAATTATTATCATTCCATCATATAATCTTACTTCCTTTTCTTGCCATGTGCTTCTCTAACAATGTGTCGGATGAGAAAGAGAACACTTTTTGTCCATTCTGGTTGGTTGCCATCATTTGAAGAAATATGCATTGCAATGAACTCAAAAGCACTATCAATGTAATAAAGTTCAGTTAGCTTGTGTCGATCTGTTCTCATTCAGTTAACTGTCAAATTTGACACATCTTCTAAAGTAACTCAACTTAATGCAAAAGAAATTTGCAAATAGTAAAATACCTGTCTGGCTACGCTGTCTTCCCCAAGGGGGGAGCATCCCAATTCAATCCCCTGTGTTGAATAAATAATTCCCCTGATTAAGTTATGCTACTTTTGGAGCAAAAACTCCCCCCTTGTCAAAAATATACTACCTAGTTTCCCCAAAAATGTATCCAGTTCTTCCTCTCACAATGGTATCTGTAGGTATAAAATCAGGAAATGATAAATGGAATAGTTTTTGCTTTATCACAATGAATTCTAGAATTTCTAGCGGTTTTCATGGCCTGAGGCCTCAGTCGGGTGTTGTCTCGATCCTCCTTGTTTTCTTCTTATCTGGCGAAATATGCCACCACACAGTTTCCACATCTCATTTATAGCTCAGCATGAGCAAACTGATCCCGTTTGTGCTGTGTAGACATGGCTTTGCTCCATGCAATACTCACCGTAATTCTCACTCTATCAGAGGCCGTGTTCCTTTTTGGATGACACTATTTCAAATTTATTAAGCCACCATTTGTTTTAGAGTCTGCAATTTAAAGTGCCGGCTGCTGTTTCCTCACATCTTTCCACTCTCTCCGTGTGCCTAGTCTACGTGTTCACAGCGGTGTTGCAGCAAGCATGACTTTGTCTCTGAGCCTCTAATATACAGCCTTCTGTGCTCTCCACTGTGCAAATGTTTGTGTGTGTGTCTGTGTGTGTGTTCTGTTGAAGTCTTCTCTTCACACTCTGCCAGAGTAACTCAGCCCAACTGAGTTCATTCAACTCATCAGCACCCTCCCAACACACCCTGCAAATCAAGCAGAGGCAACACTTGTTTACTGTGTGACAATACACAACAAACTTAATAAGCAATATGATTCAGCAAATAAAAGCCTAATTTTGCAACTCTGACTATGGTCTTGGTCTACACTTTCATAATTGACTGTTTAATCCATTCCATCCAGTTTCAACCCAGCAAATTTCTGAATGATTTCTGTTTTTTGCACTCTCACCAGACACTGGACCACAATTATTGTAAAATGTAGGGATACAAAAAAATCTTTTTTTGGGATATTTGCCCCTCAGTAGCCATTTTGTTCTTTAGTCATAGGTTGTGCTACTTTTTGCCACGCAGGACAAATATTTATATTTCCCCGAAACGTAGGAGTTATTATCGAATTGTCATGGCCGGTTCCGCAGATTAGTCGTGTTAATGCGATAACTCAAAAAACCATTTGATGGATCAATTTGAAATTTCATACGTAGATAAACTGTAGTGCAAGGAATAACTGGATTGATTTTGCGAAAGGTCGGTTGTATATTTCTGACTCTGGGGAGCTTTATCTCAAAAAGTTTTCCGGCCATGTGTTTTAGTCAAAATTTGGTGAATATGAATTATGAATTATGAATGAATATGAATTAACTCAAGGAGATAACTCAGGATAACTTCCTAACCGTTGGTCCAATTTAGTCCAATTCTTGTAACCTTTATGTGTAGATTCTGATTCATCCAGGTCGTGTATTAACATGACCTGGATGAATGTGGTTGAAGATGTCTGAACACTTCTTAGAACTGAAGAAGTCCAGTTACAATGGATTCAACCCACATGGATCTATCTTGTACTCAGCATATTTTACTCTAATAGTTCCTATTTTTCTCAATTGGGGGAGCGTTTTAAAAAAAAACAGTTGACGTCAGATTTAATCTGAGGGTAATTGCAGTGGATTGGCTTTTTTGAGATATATCCATGCTGTCAGGGACAACAGCATAGGCCTAGTTTCTTTACACCTGTTTTTAGTTTCCCTTAATGAAGTGTTTGAACAAAATACAATAAATGAGTGTTGGTACTAGTCATAAATTTGACTAGTCTACACTATAAGAAACAACATCATTGTATTCTTTGTTTTTGGATCGACAGTGTATTGAAAGATGTATTACTTCTTTTTCATTTTATAAAAGGGCCCACTGTGCTTCAGGTAAGAAAAATATTTTTGATATCACGCCCAGCTCTCTTTTTGGTTCCCCACCATTTCTCTCAATCAATTCTTACAAACCACCCAAACAATCTGGTTCAGAGTTCCTGTGAGTAATGGGTAGGCATTATAGTGAGAATGATAACACACATACATTTCCCTTTCTTTCTGTCAACTTCTCCATCCACACAAACTTTTGCTAAGCACTGCGTATCACAGAGAAGTAGAACCACAAAGTATGTGGTTTCCCTCAGACACCCAGTGGCATGGGACTCTCAGCACTTTCTCCACAGGAGTGTGACACTCACCCACTGATACTGTTTTAATGTTGTTGCGGTTTCTATTAGTGTGTTTCAAATCTCAACCATGCAGTACCCCATTGTTTCTCAAATGAGTGTACACATACCGGGGGTACTTTGGAGTATTGCATGGGGTACCTAAAATTACAATTTTCTTTTGGATGCAAGTTTGAAACACATCATTTTGCTTAAATTCTTTACTAATGTATTATCGCAAGCAGACAAATATAGAAAGCTTTCTTGGAAATATGCAAGTTCAATAAACTTAACTATATATTAAGTGTAGCAATTTTAACTTGGCCTATGCTTTTGTCCCCGACTCAAAGGTATATCCCTGAAAAGTCCCCAATCCACTGCGTTTTAGAAGCAATCCCAATGATCGAACACCTTGAATTAGATGGGAATTTTGTCCCCGGTATTTTACATAAGAAATGGTGTGTAAAATATGAACTCATAGAGTAAAACATGATACATGAAAAAATTTGGACTAAATTTGGCTGGTGGTTATGAAGTTATCTCTGAAAGACAGAGATATTGTAAAAACGTTCACTCTAGTGAGTTAAATATTAACTTTTTACAAAAAACACAATGTACAAGATAGAGCTCCTTTAGTAGATTCACATGCGCCCAATTTGAGGTAAATCGGACCAACGGTTGAGAAATTATTGCCTGAAAATGTTTGCCGATAAAGCACCGCCTAGTATTGGAAATATTCAACCAAACTTTCCCCAAATCACTCTATTTCTTGCTCACACTGATGTATAAGTTGTTATGAAAAATGAAAATGATCTATATAATAATTTCAGAGTTATCATGATAACATCACGATAACTCAGAAACTATTGCGACGATGACGATTCTATAATATCCCTGACTTTTCGTGGCTGTAATGTAACGCGATTGTTAACAGCCATGGACTACAAACAACAAACATGATCAACATTCACAACTTATGCTCCAATATCATTATAGGTATTTGAATATATATATATAATATATAAGGTTTGAATTTACAGTTTGGACCCAAAAGTGGCAGAGCCGCAAAGTCGGATTGCAGTTAGTAACACTCTTCAATGTCTGGCGATGGTAGATGAGGGTGCAGGGGGCTGGCTTCAGCAGGGATTTTCTACTGCCGATGATGACTGAATGCAAGGCAAGTGTGAAGCCAAGCCTGCTGCCAGGATTGTGTGTCTACCCCATTGACACATCCGCACTCTGAGGAGAGCGACAAAGGAGGAGGACGAAGCAGGGAAAAAACACTGAACGGGTGAAAGTAACGTCTGAGCCGTGACGATATTTCTAATGAGTTACTTAACTGAGAAACAATAATACAAAAGGGGCACATTATTGAAAAAAGGTGTGTAGTATACCATCTTTAAGTAATATATTTTCTTGTATAGCATGTGTATTTAAGCAGTGTAGGGATGTCTCCAATTGTACGCTGTGACACTGCACCTTCTGGATCTGATGTATGCAAATGTATTTAACTTTACATTTAGTTCAAATGTAATCCAAATCATGCAGATTTAATACATTTTTGAAAATAATTTGATCGAAGTTGATTTTTAAATGATGTCCCATCTGGTGGATATTTGGTTAATCATAAATACTATAGTTTAGCTGTTGAACTTTTCCAACAACTTTTAAATAAGAGAGTTAAATGATAAGACAGTCACGTTGCTGATTGTGTGGACTTCCATCTATCTGTTAACACTTCAGGAGAGCAAACATACTTAGTGCAATGCTCTCTATCTACTCCATGCTGATGTGAAAAGTTTATACTGATTAAAACTCTTTGTGTGTGTGTGTGAGAGGGTGTGTGAATGTGAGCACATTTATGCAGAGAGTGTGCAAACATGGGAACAGATAAGTGGGATATCCAGTGAGAGTGGGAATGAGACTAATTGGCCAGTAATATAATCTGTGGTTTAATTACTCACACAGATATTTGGCTTGTCTGAGGTAGAAATCTGAGCCCTGGAAAACTCTGTTCAAGGTCATAAATGTACTACAGCAACTCTGCAGTTAGACCTCAGTACTTGTTTTTTTGTTGTTTATGCATATATCAGTAACGAGGTATGAAACAAAATTTGTTACTTAATTTGTAATGTTATTTTTTAATGTATGGGGTATGACCCTATAGATGAGGAATACATATTTATATTTCTCTTTAATACCACAACTCGTTTGTGGTGTTATTTGTGGGAACTTGGGCAAGACTTAGGTCGGTGTCATTTTTGTTGAATCAAAAAATATACATTTACATACACAAATGAATTATGGATTACTGTTGTTCACAATACAAAAGAGAAAACAAAAAAAGAAATGAAACACTATTTATTTTCACACTCAAAGTCATTTATTTCCAGGAGCATATTTCATTTTATGTTTCTGCATTTTAATTATGACTCAATTATAATGGAAAAATTACTCTTAAATAAATTAAGGGTGTTCAAAGCACTAGATCATTTTATATTAGCCATTGGCCCAGTTCGCCTGATGTACAGTCTACTGCGTCAGTAATGTTAAAACCTCAATCACAGAGCACGGTCAAACCATGAACATATGAACTTTTAGGTATTTAAAATGTATGAGCTAGAACTTGGTACGATCGGAATAATTTCATTTTACAAATCAACTTCATTCTGAGTTTTCTGGCCATTTGTAAGTGTGTAAGTAGCCACCAGATTAAAAACAACATAAGAATCACAATAATATATAGGATTACCATATATATATATATATATATATATATCAAGTACAGGATGGGAAGTGCCAACTTTGTCCAAACTTGCCTTACCTTCTTCTCCCTCGCCATCACACAAGCCCTGCTTTCCTTTCCTGAGTTGTCGGATGAATTGCCAGAACTTCTTTGATGCCGATTGTAATTCATTCTCCATGGCCTCCCCGAAATCCTCCCATACCCAGGTTTTTGCTTTCCACAACTGCGAAAGTTGTGGCCCTTTGGTCCCTTGGTACCTGTCTGATGCCTAACCAAGTCCAAAGTGCCTCCTGCTTCAGCTTAACAGCTTCTTCACCGCTGGTGCTATGTTTACCATCAAATTCACAAATACGATTTAAATTAAAATGTTAAAAATTAGTTTGTGAGAGGGGTACACTCTTATTGTATGCACATGTGTTAACCCTCTTTGCCCCAATTAGCAGGAGTGAAATAAAATATAGTATTCTACCTGTGAATGCTGTGTCTGATTTATCTGGCTTGGTAATATTTTGTCTTAGCCTTTTGTCTTATCTTCATTAAAATCTTGTAAGTTTTTGAAACAAATTGCTCCTTTTATGCATCTTGAACACAAGCAACAGGTCTTGCTGTCTCTCTTTGAGGCTTATTTCCCTCTTTTATACAAATCCATGATCTTATGGCAGCTTTTTGCAAAATTATCTGCATATAATAATGATTCTAAATTAAAATAAATATTTGCCACTCTTATGTTCTCCAAGAAAAGACTGACCTGAAACAGAAAACCTGCTTGTGATGGTCAAAAACCTGTAAATGTAAATTCTTATTCCTTCCACGGCATCATTACCTCACATAACACAGCAACTCTTCCTAACTAAAGGTAAAATAATCCTGCAGCTACTCCTGCTGCCTATGAGCACTGTTAGCACCTCACAGTGAGCTGAAACAAAATGTTGTCACAATATGTTGAGAGTCTGATTTATAGGGCAGGACTCTGCCTGCCAGAATTACTCCTCAAGTATTTCCCAGAGAATCTGTACTTACTTTTAATGTATTTTGTATCTCTGAGATTATCTCCTGTCTAGAGTGTCTGAAGGCAACAAAAAGAGTGAAAAGTGCATAAAAGAGAGCAACCCACCATGGTTTTCTTTGTTTTTATTTAAGAGGGAAATGCCACACAGATACACATGCACAAACATACTCGCACACACACAGATGTAGACCTGCTGGGGCCTGGACCAGCTGACTTTCGATTTGCCGATTGGGAGATGGCCGCTTTACCACAGAGCTATATACTACTCATTACTACATAATGACGTCACCTTACATTGATTACACACTGTAATGTATATGATATAAAGGCAGATAATTTAGCTATTTGTTCAGAAAAAAAGAGTGTTTTTTCAAATAGTTAATTTGGGAAAACAAATGCAGAAACTTGCTTGATATATATATATATATATATACAAAGACAACATTGATCTGATAACCTTCACCAGGAACTCCATGCAACTGTGGAAAACCAACCTCAAAGCCAACTCTAAGGCCATTGTCACCATCGAGTCACCATCAAATGCAGCATATACCAGTTGATGCACTGTCCCCGCTGCTGTTCTGCATTGGCCTGAACACCCACAGTTGGATCATGGAAAAGAGTAGATATAAAATACAGGTTCAAAAGTGGATCGACGATCAGCCACCTCCTGTACATGAATGACATCAAGCCGACGCCAAGTGTGAACAAGAAATTGCCTCACTGATTCACCACAAGGATTTACAGCGAAGACATTTAGATGTCTTTCGGTCTGGACTAGTGTGGCCATATGTTGTCAAGGAGAGGGAAGGTGATCCAAACCGAAATGGTGGATACATTATGTACGTGTGTATATATATATATATATATACACATATAAACATATCTACTCAAAGACAGGTTAAAGTTATTTGTTTTTTGAATTTGCGCATTAACTGAAGGACAGCTGTTCTAGCGGAAAGCCCTTTCAAATCTGAAGGACACAGCCGTCATGGGCAGGCCAGGTGGAATGGGCCCACCCACTTGAACAGCCTTCCCTACACATATATTTTCTTTCTGTTATCACAAGTAAAGCCTGGACACATTAAAGCAGCCCATTTTTTGATGGTCAAAGCACATACATAACTGCTGTCAGTCTGCAGAAACTGTTGTTCAATAACATAGCCCACAGCTAAATCCAATCATCGTTATGGAACAACATACTCATAAATACGTTCATACGTCTGCAGAATGATGTCAGTTTCCATCTATGTACAATACACTTCGTACAGCCAAAACTGTAGAACCAGTAAACAGGTGTTAATGTTGAGGCTAATGGGTATATGTACCAGCAGTTTTTCAGAGTTGCTTATGTTTTTCCTTTTGAGAATAAAAGACCGCAGAAGGTAATGCAGACAAGATGGCCACATCTCTTCATATCACTTTGAAATAAATCATTACTGTTGAGGAAAACATTGATGAACTGACAGCATACAAGGTGTGGCTGTCTGTCTTGGCCTCAGACACCAAACAAATTCCTTCTCTTAATGTGAAAATCCAGAATTAAATATTATTGTTCCAAAATTGATGGAAGTATTTTTCTATGTGACCAAATCATAAAAAAGAAAAACGTGATAATATTTATACTTTCCTTCATGAAATTAAGAAACTGCTGTATATTAACGGAGGATTACTCCTGCTGGAGGCACGAGGGAGAGAGGGAGAGAAAAGGCGATGACAACACCAAGAACACCTTTTTGATACCTCAGAGTGGTATTGCTTTGACTAATATGATATCATTACGACGTTATCTAACAATAACTTATCTAGGGAAGCCGTGTTGTTTGGTAGTTTTGCCAGAAATGTTAGGTTAACATCAATGCAATCCGAAGTAACATTAAATAGCAGAAATTCCTCATCACGCAATTCACCGTAAAAACCCAAATCCACACCACGGTTGCTGATATTCTTTCATTCATTCTTGCATTAAAAGTAAAATCGATGGCTCTGATCCACGTTTCTAATTGCGGGATTTATCCTTGTAATCTGTGTCTTCAATGTTATCCAGCGTTTTTTTTAATTAGTTTCTCTTTTCAATCTATCAAGTTTCCTGACAGCATTGTTTGTAGATTTCATTATTTCTTACTTTCCCTCTAAATTCTTAGAGGGTTTGTATTAAAAACAAATACTGCTGCCATCTAGATCTAGAGTTGTTCTTCAGGGGTTTCTTCGCAGACTTGATGAAAGCCCAGTTGGGTTAGCCGCATAACGCCTAGTGGGGACTCCCACTCCCACCCCCGTTATTCCAGTGGGTGTTGGGAGTACAACATGAGGTGTATAGTCTGTGTGTAGTGTTGCAACTACACACAGACTGTAACTTCAACGCTGAGTTCTGAAAGGCTTATTCTACCCCCTTGCAAGGGAATGGCATTTATATCGGAATGATAAGATTCAGATTAGGTTTTTAATCCATATAAACCCACTTTTTGTCGGGGCAAATGTCAGCCATGTCTGAAATGCATTTAGACAGGCTACATGGTGACTCAAGTCAGTCGGACAGTTGCTGAAACTAGAGAAATCTTTGTTCTCTGTTTCCAAAATACTTTTTTTTACTTCATTCTGAAAAATAAGGCTGCCAGGGTGTACCACGCCTCCCATTCGATGTAAAATGGGATTGGCTCCAGATCCCGCGACGGGAACGGGATAAGCGGATAAGGTTGGTGAATGAATGAATGAAGAATAAAGTTCCTTTTTTTAAAATTAAAAGCTTATTTCTGATAGCTCAGGAGACTAAAAATATTAATTTAAAATATTTGTCAACAAATGCATCTTAAATGCTTGGTTGACCCTGAGAGATGACTATGTGAGTGAGGAATTTTCATTGTAGATTCTTGTGAATTTATGCAGAAGTGCAGTGTATAATACATATTAAAGTGAAAGCAACGTTGAATTATTATTGACAGTAGACTTTGTTGCTAGTTGTATAGAGCTGCAGTGTTTGGTAATTGGTCTGTTCTGTATCTTGTTTATTTTATGAATTTTAGTCAGTCTAATAAACACAAACTACAAAACATGGGCATGTAATTAAAACATGTCAATATATTATTAATTCCATATCATTCAAGGTTAAACTCTGATCTAAATCTGAATTTGTTTTGTATTGTGTTTAAAATTGAAATGTGATTGAACTGCCACTTATTTTTGTGTTCGTTGTTATTAGTCATGGAGTTCCTGTTTGACCTTGCCAATCGATTGTTGGGGTTATTGCAGCAACATTTTGTCCCAAATAAACGCACAGGAACATTAGTATTCATAAGGACACGTCTCTTCATCCTTTAAAGTTCTCCTTCATGCCATTCAACAGTGATTGACGTACAGTCCTATAATGGACTTGTTGTAGACAACACACAATGATCATATAATAAGTCAAAGTCAACTGTCACACCGTGTACACATAGTTTTGTTGAGAGAGTCAGATGGAGATTAATGCTAACATCATCCTGGTTAGATGATATTGCTAATATTTATGAGGTGTAACAGGCTATTAACTCCCAATTACCAAAGTAAACACCAGGGGCCAAGTAAATGCAATTACAGAAGGTTGATTGGGGCACAGACCTCGCTTTGCACCTGTGACAATGTTGACTTACTTAACCCAGTCAGTTTTTTTTTCTTAATGATGCGGCAAGATCAGTATATTCATTCATTGTTGTTTCAATTAGGAAGGTATCATCATGCCTCATATTTTACTATTATTAGTAAGTACTATTACTATTTTAACATTTATTGTATGTGTCAGGTCGTAATGTTAGGACACAACCCAGGATGAAGATGGATGGATGGATGGACAGATGGACAACAGGAACAGCTGTCTATGGATGTGCACAATATCTATAGATCTCTGTATTATCACTCCCTCATGAATCAGAATCAGAATCAGAATCAGATTTATTGGCCATGTATATGCATACATGGAATTTGCTTCCGGTTAACTGAGCTCTCACAGTACGAACGTCATATGAATAATTTTAAATTAAATGGACAACGCAGTAAACAAATATACAAGCTATAAACAAATGGAAATGTTCTTGTGTACAGGCTATATACATTTAAATATATACGTAGTAATATGTATATATAAATATATATGACAGAACAAATATGATGAAATATCACAGTGTCTCATGCAGTTCATAAACCTTAGGAATATTTCCAACAGGAAATAAAGCTTCAGGATTTAAAGGAGCATTTCAAATGATTTCACAAAAGAACTGGACATTTTACTGTTTAAAATATATTTAGATTTCCTTGATGTAGAAAACTGTTATGCGTGTGAACATTTGCAGAAGTGAGAAGAGTGAAAAATGTGACCTTTGTTGAATATTCAGGTCACTGTGAATCTGTCATGGGAAATTGTTCTCATGAGATCCTGAAACACTTATCAGAACAATTCAACATTTTACCTTCAGAGTTCTGCCACTGAGGAAGCATTTAAAGAAGCCACAGAAGAGCAGTGTTTGATGAATAATTTAAAGGACATTCTAAGGATGTAGGAGGTTTTTTTTTTGCACTCTATACTCAGAGCGTATGGGGAAAAAAACATAAATCTCTAATGGCTGACTATCAAACGAAAGGAATCAAATCTACAAGCATAACAAAAGGTTTTCTTGGTAAGTTTTTCAATCCTTTGGGAGAAATGCACAAGTTGGTGTGTTTATGTGTGTGTTTAACACATGCTCCTTTTCTCTGTTGGAAAAAGATGAAGGTGAGGAAGAAACAGGTAGGAGGAATCTTTGTGATCGTGTGCTGTTCGTTAACATTCTCACACTATCATTGTGATTTTTGAAATTCTCCTCTGTTATGAAATCAGTTGTCACTTAACTGAATAATTCTACAATAAATAAAATACTTCCAGCCAAATTTAACGGTCAATATGGTTCAAAGGAGTATACATGTATCTAGGTATTTCAATAAGAAGATAATCTTGTGATTGACAATTTTTCTGTCTTAAGAAAAATAGAATTGATATCAATACACTTTTCTTCTTCCATCATATCCCTGTATGCCACAAATACATGTTAATAAATCACTCTTCTCATTATACTGAGAGGAAAAAGCAGAATCAATAATAGGATTAGGTTCACAACACACATGCTTCAACGGAATACATCATTTTTCCAGTAAGACAGATCTACAAGCAGTTGACAGGTGATTTTACACCATGTTGAAAAATTCAGTCTGATCAATATTTGTGTCACTATCCAGATATTAAGAATATATCATCAACACGTTAAGAGAGAAGAAGCTGTGCAACATTAAACTTCTTTCAAAACAAATTCACAGTTCCATATCAATTTTGTAAAACCATAAAAGATTGACTCCAGATATTTATCGCTTTGGGGGACAGACTGAGGTTCTTTGGAGGACAGCCTCAGTTAAGCTTGAATTATTCATATAGGAACATGTGACAGGTATGGTTTTCCTTCATCTCTTCCTAACTGTGGTCCCTCAATCAGGTGTTCCACCTGTGCTTTGATTGGAGGTAGTACCTGGATCAGTATCCTGCCATCCCGTGTGAGATCCTTCCGCTCCTTAGAATGTGGCACCTGTGTTGGTTGCATGGTGCTTGGCTTGGCGTGGTAAAAGCTTCAGTTCGTCATATGTGTGTATGCCTCACGCTCAGCTCTCCCAAATACTGAGGTATGAACCTTTGTTGTACTGTGTGTAGCCATTTGCTGGCTGGTTTAATTGGTCATACACCTGTTCTGCTTCTGTCCCCGCAACATGGCTGGCTCATCTGCAACTCCGCAAAGTAATTTGTTTGTACGTTGAGCCACTGTTATACAGCATTCTTTCCCTGACGTATGCTGGCTCAAGCCATCTTTCCATTTCATTCAGCTTTCACTCTAGCTGAAATCGTTATTTGTTTCGCTTTATACTGATGTGTGAGTTCTGCATCTATAAGTCCCCACTTGCTGTATGGAAGATTGTGCCTCAGTTCTCGGGACATCACCTAAATTTGTTTTTAATATAATTGTATTTCCCAATTAGTAACTTTTGTATCCTCTGCACTTTTACTGGCACGATGCCCTCCATCACTTCCTGGTAGAGCTGCCCTCTCTACATAATTTGTCACTGATCAGACAACCCTGTTTCGCTCAACAATCTTGTCACCTATGATCCGCTGATCCCATTTTAACGGGTTCAGCACACATATGTTGAAATAAAAGGTCCCGTTTGTCCTAATTTTGTATCGTTTCTCAAATTTAAAAATTCTAACTTGTGGATCAAGTGTCATGGTAGGATTTATTTCTCAGCATTAATTATTTTCGGTTGATTTAGAAATGTTATGTATTTTAGACATTTTGGATAACTCTAACATATTCTCATTTGTATGTAGCACGTTTTTTAAGCTTTCATCTCTCTGGCAGGACAGGAGCAGTGGGCTTAAGTGGGAGGCAGTCTGTGTTGGTTCTCCTCAAAGATCCCCCTTATTACAGAGAGCTCAGGTTTTTCCTTGGATTCAGTGTTTACTGGTGGTGTGTAGTTTCAGGATCCCTAAGCCTTTTCTTCCCATCTGGAAGGCCCCAGCCATGATCCTAGCTTTCTGTGGATTAATTTGTTGAATGAAATTTAGACCTTTTACAATCGCGTTTTTGGCCTAATGTTTAGCCAAAGCTGTGCCTTCTTTGAACTTCCCGGCCTGAATAAATTATCAATTGTCTAAATATTTCCATGGGAGAAATTCTCCAGGTGGCTTTGGTCGAGGCCCACACAACCATCCTCATCGCCATGTCTTGCAAGGAAAGCATCACAAGTTATGGGTTGGACCTATGAGTGGTACCACTGTATATACTGAAGACCTGTACCATGTTTTCAACAGGCACAACAGCAAGGCACCTCCACAATTTCCTACTGCAAGAGCAAGACAAAAAATAAAAATATCCCCCCCACCCCCGGCGACACGGACAATAAAGGAAGCAGAGCAGAGCAGCTTTGAACTATTCAGCCCAAACTCCTCCGCCCTGCTCTGCACAAAGTGGAAGCTCAGAGTAAAAAAACACATATTAACTACACTTCTATCTCTACATCTTTGCTTAGCTAATTGAGAGAGCAGTGAGGAGTGGAGAGAGCATGGAAAGAGAGAAGAGGAGTAGGTGAAAGGCTCGAAGAGCTGAGTATAAGATCATTTCTCTCACGGTCTGATACTGGGCATCTGAGGCTTTACCAGTTTTTTCTTCCTATAATTACCTGTAAATGTGTGTGTATATATATACATATATATAATAATGTTATTATAATGTTAATGTTGTTTTTTTTTGTTTTTCTCTTTCTTGGAAGTAAAAGCTTTCTGAGAAGTGAAAGTTAAAAACTTACAGGAAATGGCTAAAGCAAAAATAGTCTGTCCTTCACCCATCACTTTTTCCAGATCTCCAGACTGGAGTAAACAGGATGAACAGGAAGGGTCTGCCACGAGGTCAAACCCAGATTCTATATGTGTCATATTTATACACTCTAAAAATTGATTTATGGGGTTAGTACTTATAACTTAAAATCAAGAGTATTCCCGTCATAAAAAAATTAGGTTTGCTACATGTACACGTTATCGTAAGTTGACAACTTATTTGAAGGAGTTGGTATAAATGAAAATAAAGAAAACCGTCTAAACTCAGTAATATATCGATTTTGAACAAACATTTCTGCCTTATCTTATGTTTTTTTTAAGTTTAGGCAATATGAATATCCACTAAGCCTACATTGAAAGCAGAGCTGAAGTCTGACTTGCCCAGACGTTGTTCTGCCAGACCACACAAGGTCACAAAAGATGGAAGGAAGCTGACAAAGGACGGGGAGAAACAGGATTTTTCACATAATATACATTATGGTTTGGTGAGTAGAAATGTACCTTGTTTTATTCATAACAGTTAATAACTACCAACACACAGAACAATAATTACTCTTTCACATCATTGAAAACTTTTCATGAGCTAATTCAGCGGTGCTAATATTTAAGCTGGTAGAGTTTAAGCTAGGTGGTGTCCTAAGTTTGGACCTTAAGTTACTCTTTTTTATGTTTTGTTTTAACAATGAAAGGCAAATGGTGTTAATTGACACTGAATTTCCATATCAGTAGTTGTAACTCTGCAAAGATAAGACAATAAGCGTTTTGCTTCTTCCTAATTTTAAATTGGTACAGTGCAGAAGCTTGTTTTTGAACAGTTAAGCTGCATGGCTGGGCCATTTTACATTCATGACTAAACGTGTAACAAACTTAGGTTAGTAGACACTGTATTTTGATGTTTAAGTCTAAGAGTTATTATGAGGGCAAAGTTGCTTAATTGAGCTGCAGCGAAAGAACTGTGTCCAGGTACAATTTGATAATGTTGGCGAGGATGGGAACACCATTTTTGTTGAAACGCCACATAAAATAGAATTTTGCTATTTTGGTTGTTATCTGCTGATACTTAAGCACAATTATAATATTAATAATAATAACAATACATTTAATTTATAACGCACTTAAGGGATAATATCTTTGATTTGGCAACATCAACTAACATTTAGAAATTTCTCTTACATTAAACATAGGCAGTTGGCACATTTTTTTATTTGGTTGGCAATCAGTAAAATAAGTCTTCACATTTTTGTTCACTCAATTTGCCAAACAAGAAAGATAACTTTCACATTAGGACAATTATATTAATTTGATGAGGATTTAATACCAGCTGATAAGACTAGATTATAAGACTGTATAGTTGCAGGATGTTGGAAGGTGCAAAACAGCCGAATCAAACCATGATGATGTTGTGTGTTGGAAGAGCAGGGAGAGATATTAATCTGCAGTATGGCTTTAAGTACAACATGGACTCCTGGATCCCACAGTTGTTCCAGGTTACCCAATCCGCCATGTGCAGGAAGACACGGGTTTCTAGTATGTCCCCAACAAGAAGTTTGAAAATCGGCACCCATATCCTTTTGCTCCATTCCTCAGGCATCCTCTCACCCTTAAAGAAAGTGTTGAACAACTTAATAAATAATAATAATAATACATTTAATTTATAATATTTTACATTTGGATCAAATCTCAAAGTGCTACAAAGTAAAAGCAGATAAAAGCATCAATAAAAAAATTAAATAATAACTATATAAAAGCCTGACCAAAAAGCAGCAATGTTAAATAAGGTTATAGGTTCTGCTAAAAAGGAAAGTTTTAAGTCCTTTTTTAAATGTGTCAGTAGTCTGTGGAGCCCTGAGATGGTCAGGTAGGGCATTTCACAGACGAGGGGCAGCAGAACAGAAGTGTGATGTAGGCGGTGTAGGAGTATTCCATGGTCAACTGTGTCGAAGGCAGCAGACAAATCAAGGAGAATCAGGAGGGAAGGTGAACCAGCATCTGCTGCCA